>CAJUYH010006189.1:0-14938 GCA_910591685.1 Galerucella tenella
GATACGTTTCGTGTGGTATTATTATGCAAGAAAATAAAAAATTGTGGATATAGAAAAACTCATCTTATCTACACCCAAAAATGTTACTTGATAATGTGATTCTGGCTATTGTAATAACCTGAAATTTAATTAAGTTCTTAAACAATTGATTAATTTACATGACAAATTTGTATGAGCTGTAATTTCGCAAAATATTCGTGCTTAGGAAAAAGCATTAATTATTGAAGGTATGAAAAATAAGGAATTCAATCTCTCACGTTGGAAATATAATGTATTTCTCTTACATTGGAAATATAATGTACTTATTTCTCTTACGTTGGAAATAGAATGTATGCGAATGAACGGGTATATTTAAAACGAACTAGATAAGACAGGTATACTCGTCGGTAAGAATCCGAATTTTCGTACACAATAGCTAAAGTTCGAGAGAGGGCTCCTTTTCCCCCACCTTTGAACGTCCTCCACTCCAAATTCCAACGGTTATTCTACCAAACGCTGATGCGACGCTTCGGTGGATTTACAAAATGAGATGTAATTTCGCAAGATATACAAGCTTAGAAAGTAGCATTAATTATTTATGAAAGGTATGAAAAATGAGGAATTTATTTCTTATTTTACATGGTATGAAAAAAAACATTTTGTTCAATCGATCTCCTCATTGTCTAGCTCGTCCTCCGAATTGTCTTCACTTTCACTCTCACCATCGGAAATATCCAGCTCTGATACTTTGGAATTCGCTTCCGATTGAGTATCTGAAAAATCAATTGATTTCTTATAATTTAAATTCCTCATGAATTGACTCATCAATTGTTTTATATTATTCACATACCAGAATACCAGAACATCGTTTATTAGCTGAGGTAACTGATCACCTTCGAACCAATCAAATTCATAACAATTATCGATCAATTTTCACCCATTCTCTATCGGTGACAATGTCGTCGTGATTTTGCAATGCGCATTACGCCAAATGCTGCTGATGTGGGATGTTCCTAAAAATTGTTTCATTAATTCTGCCTCACAAGGCGGCTTGCTTGATCCATCGACATTTTTTATTTCCAATGGGAAGGAGTCTTTGGTATCGTTTGAACTCTTGTTTGTCTCGGAAAACATCGCTAATCGTGCCTCTTTAACAGATTTTAATTTCTTAAATCCATAAAGAGAACAAATAAATTGCTGAATTTTTTCAAATACTGTACATTTGTTGTTCTCCGTAATGTAAGCAAGATCAGCGAAGGCATTTTGGATTAATCAATTGTTTAGGAACGTCATTAAATTTCAAGTTATTACAATAGCCAAAATCACATTATCAAGTGACATTTTCTGGTGTAGATAGGATGAGTTTTTCTGAATCCACAATTTTTAATTTTTTTGCATAATAATACCGCACGAAACGTATCAAATGATTGAATAAATCGTTTGTCGATGCGATACAAATGGTAATTATCCATAGAACTACAAATTAAAACATCAAATGAAGTTTTCTGATTGTTATAATAACAATACAAAACGTATAAATAGCGTGACGCAGTCTGAAACTCAAACGGCGCGCGCGGTACACCTTTACCTCTTTCACCTGACTGACGGACGTTGTTCTACTGAACACATGACTGGCGGATGTTTTGATGTTTAATACATAATTTTGAACCCTCAGACAAAATTGGATGTTTAAGAAACGAATTGCACTTAATAATTATTTACCATACATCTATTCGGACTGACTGACCAGCTCTGTTCCAATATATGACTGACTGACCAACACAACTTTTATTTATATACATTAGAGAAGTTGTATAACAATTTTCAGCTTTGAGAAAATCATTTTGTTCACCCGGCAAATGATACACCTTTAATATCGCACCCGAGCCACCTGTTCTACGGCACGCTTGACTGACCGGAGCATGTTTGTGTACCTATCGGCTACAACGATTGAACAAAAAACCAGCCTTAAGAAATTGAAACAGCTTTTTTGGCTCTGGCTCTTGGACTATTCACCCAAGAAGCAGAATTGTACGGTCCCCCAGCGTAGCTGATAGCGCGTATGACTAAGAACGTGAAAATTTTGAAGACGACTTCCATTCAATTGAGCCTTTTTCATTTTCCGCAGGAAGATATAAATATTATTTCAATATTATAAAATAGGTTTCCATCCAATCTCAGCCTAAAAACTCACAGTGTACGGTCCTGTGACGCAACGGATAACGTGTCTGACTACGAATCAGAAGATTCCAGGTTCGAATCCTGGTAGGATCAAATTTTTTCCATTTACAAGACAGTATTTTTGAATTTCTGATATCACGAAATAAATCTTCATCATACTTCACCCAAGAAGCTAAATTGTATGGTCCCCAGCGTAGCTGATAGCGCGTATGACTAAGAACGAGAAGATTTTAAAGACGACTTCCATCCAGTTGAACCATTTCCATCTTACGCAGGAAGATATAAATATTATTTCGATATTATAAAATGGGTGTTCATCCAATCTCAGCCTGATAACTTGCAGTGTACGGTCCTGTGTCTTCTGATTTGATACATATGGTTAGTGACATTTGAACCCACACGACAAAAGCGCTTTTCACTATAACAGGTCTTGTGAACCATTTTTCAATGGTTGTGTTAGTATTTAACTTTGTAATCGACTATCATCCAGAAGCCTAGTTTGAATGGTACTGTGGCGCAACGGATAACGCGTATGACTACGAATCAGAAGATTTTAGGTTCGAATCCTGGTAGGATCAATTTTTTTCCATTTACAAGTCAGTATTTCAAATTTCTCATACCATGGAATAAGTCTTCATCAAACTTCACCCAAAAAGTCAGATTGTACGGTTCCCTAGCGTAACAGATATTGCGTATAACTATAAACGAGAAGATTTCAAAGGCGACCCCCATTCAGTTGAACCCTTTTCCATTTTCCACCAGAATATATACGGGGAGCGAGAAAGTCAGACACCAAGCCATTTTCTTTGAAAAGAAGAAACATATATAATAATCATCAAATTTTGGGGTTATGAACGGTATTGTATCCTTTTGGTCTTTATGACAGTCCCTCTCAAAAACGAAGAATGCAATACTGTTCATAACCCCTTAAATTTGATAATTATATGTTTTTCATTTTCAAAAAAAATGACTTGGTGCCAAACTTTCTCGCTAGCCTGTATATGATTTCAAAATTATAAAATAGGTTTTCATCCAATCTAAAATCTCACTGTATACGGTCCTGTATCGCAACGGATAACGCACCTCACTACGATTCCGAAGTTTGTTTGTTCAAATCCGGATGGAATTCTTTCTATTCACAAAACAGTATTTTGAATCTTCCGTATCATCAAATAATTCTACATTATACTTCACCCAAGAAGCCCGATTGTACGGTCCCCTAGCCAAGCTGATAGCTCGTATATGAGCACGAGGAGATTTTAAAGTCGACCCTAGAAAGTTATCCTTCCACAAAAGAAGATATATACGGTTTTCATATTATAAATTAGGTTTTTATCCAATTTTAGACACATACGGTCCTGTGGCGCAACGGATAACGCGTCTGACTACGAATCAGAAGATTCCAGGTTCGAATCCTGGTAGGATCAAATTTTTTCATTAACTAGATAAATTTCTCATATCACGAAATAAGTCTCCATCAAACTTCACACAAGAAGCCAGATTGTACGGTACCATGGAGGAACCCGCGGTAGCGCTTCTGACTAAGATTTTAGAATTTTAGAGGTGACAGGTCAAGTAAAACTTTTTTCCACATCCTTCCAAGTATTCGATTGCATTATATCAAAAACTAGGTTTTCATCGAGTTACCTAGATAGTACGGTCCTCTAGCGGAACTGACAACGCGGATGAATATGAACTAGAAAATTTCAAAGTCGATCCCAGTCAGTTGAAATTTTTTTATTTTCCACCAAAAAGTATATATGATTTCCATAGTATAAAATAGGGTTCTATCCAATCTCAGCCCAAAAACTCATAGTGTACGGTCCTGGGTGCAATGGATAATGACTACGAATCAGGAGATTTCTGGTTGAAATCCTGGTAGGATCTCCTTTTCCAATTTCCAAGAAAGACAATCAAACTTATTCTATCATAGATAGGCTTCCATAAAATATCTGCCACTAACCCAAATCTTAAGATTCTGTGGCGAAATAGATTAGGCTTATGGCTTCTTAAATCAGAATAATACAGGTATAGTCAAATGGTTGTGTTAGTATTTAATTTTGTCATATAATATACTAGGCTTCTATCGACTATCATCCACCTGGTTGTATGGTCCTGTGGCGCAACGGATAACGCGTCTGACTACGAATCAGAAGATTCCAGTTTCGAATCCTGGTAGGATCAAATTTTTCCCATTTACAAGACAGTATTTTGAATTTTTCATATCACGAAATAAGTCTTCATCATACTTCACCCAAAAAGCCAGATTGTACTGTCACCTAGCGAAGCTGATAGTGCTTATGATTAGGAAATAGAGAATTTGAAAGACGAATCCGATTCGTGCGTAAAGTAAAGTTTTACGCACTCGAAAATGTGTATAAATTACATACGTACTCCACATACGGTAGTAGGAAGAATATATATGATTTCCATATCATAAAATAGATTTCTATCCAATCTCAACCTAAAAGCTGACAGTGTACAGTCCATTGGCATAACGGATAAGCATCTTTCTACAAATCATTAGTTGGAATTCTGGTGGCATCAACTTTTACAATTTCCAAGACGAAGTATCATACTCACTCCATCATAAAATGGGCTTCTCTCGTATATCTTCCACTTACCCAATTAGTAGGATTCTGAGGCGGAATGGATTAGACTTATAGCTTTTAATCATAATATCACAGGTAACAGGTCGGGTGAAGCTTCATTTATGGCATTGTTAGTATTTTATCTGTCCTATATCATCCAGTAACTTAGTTTGTACGGTCCTGTGGCGCAACGGATACCGCGTCTGACTACGAATCAGAAGATTACAGTTTCGAATCGAATTTTTCATCAAACCTTACCTAAGAAGCTAACTTATACGGTACTGAAGCAATACAGTTCTCTATGGAGGGGAACAAAAACAAGGACATAAAGGAACGGGATTTATGATCGACAAGATGATCAGAAATGAGTTGTTAGAATTTAATAGCCTCGGAGGTAGATTATCTTATATTAGAATAAAAGGAGATAAAGCAAATGTCTCCTTAGTAAATACTTATGCACCGACTGAAGAAGCTAGAGAAGAAAAAACAAGGAGTTTTACGATAAACTAGAGGAAATATGTGAAAAAATTGCTAGGCAAGATACACTTATTATACTTGGTGACTTTAATGCTCAAATAGGAAAGGAAGAATACGTAAGTGGTGTGGCAGGGAAGCATACAATCCATGAAATCACGAATGACAATGGTATAAGGCCATGCAACCTAGCAGAAGAACGAAATATGTACATTGTAAGTACAAGACACAAACAAAAGAAAGAACACAAAATTACATGGATGATACCTGGAAGAAACACGGGAAACCAAATAGATCACGTACTAATCTCCAAAAAAAGAATAAATATTATAAAAGACTTCAGATCATTTAGAGGAGCAGATGCCGATACTGACCACTTCTTGGTCTTGGCAAAACTTAATTTGGAAATAAAATATAACAAGCAAAGAAGAGGTAGGAAGAAGTGGAACCTGAAACAACTGGAAAATGGAAAGATTAGGAGAAAATATGAGAAGGAATTGAATGGAGGAATTAGACAAATACAAGAAGGAAATAATATAGAAAAAAATTGGGACTGTATAAGAAACAGTATTAAAAATGCTGCACAGAAAACGATTTTACAACGAGAAAATACAAAGATAAATGACTGGTTTGACCAAGATTGTGGAAATATAATTAATAGGAAAACAAAAGCTCGACAACGATGGATAGGATCAGAGACTGAGCAAGATTATGAAATGTACAAGAAATTAAGGAAGGAGGCAGCAAAGATAATAACACGGATAAAAAATCAATGGATAATGCAAAAAATGGAAGATATTGAGCTAAACAGCCAATGTACCAAAAATAGAACTGGAAACATGGGAGAGTCATTTCAAAAACTTACTGACTGCAGAGACTATTTGCATCGAAAATAGAGAAGGCATGGAGCTGGAGGAGGAAGATGTAGATGTTTAGTTGTGTGTTATATTGTGAATCACATCTGAAATGAATGAACACACCTCATTTTGGTCGTGGAACAACTAATTAAAAATATCCATCTAGTTAATCGATTATTCACTCATTTTGGTAGGGTGCGTTTTGTTCCCAATAAATGAATGAGAGATTCATGAATCATGATCCGTTACTGAAGTGTAAAGCACGGGTCACATTAGGCTGGTGGCCAGCCGCGAATTAAAGAAGCCGATACTGTAAGCTTGGTGTGACTACGAAATTGGCAGCTGACACGACCAGCTGGCGAGTATTTGCCAGCGGCTGACGAACCTGGACATGTTGAACTTTTGGTAGCAGGCAGCGGCGACTAAAAGGTCACGTGATCCACTCGCGCTCGCTGGCGTCAGCTAGCAGCGCAGTCTGACCACCTGAGTCGCACGCCAGCGTCGAGTAGACAAATACTGTTGTTTTTATCTGTGAATTTTGTATTTTATAAATGCACCGAGATCGTGTTATACGGTACTCTAAACAAGAAAGCCAGAGATCTAAGACTATCTCCATTTGCAAGGTATCTTAAGGTTATTTCCAACTTGACACGTAATAAAGTGTCTTATTCTGGTATCTTGTTTTTTAATTAGCGGCTCAACTATCAATTGCTCTTTTGAATATTTTGTTCTCCTTGTCTGTCCAATCCCATCTTTGACGGTGGCCAGAAAGGGTATGGAGATATGAATAAGTACTATGCAGATGGGGAATAAACTTTACATAGAATCATAGAAACTCACCAAACTCAGACAGAATCTTCCTATCTTCCTTTGTGTTTGTAGGAGGTATAGCCTTGAAAATTGCAGCAATTTTTTATTTTGTAGGACGAATTCCGTTCTTGTCAATAAAGTGGACCAGCTATTAAATATCTAGCTGAAGAAACAAACATTTCTTAACATGTATCTTTGAGCCTGCTTATATTGTGCCTGTGTGTGTGCCTGTGTTTTTCAAAATGAGTGTCATAATATTTTCAGTAGTAATACCCCTAGGGTCTTGATAATACCGAGATAATTTTGTCATAGAGAATGCTGAAAGCGTGTTGCTTGATAATAGCCCAAGGCCGCAGGCCGAGGGCTATTATCTTTGAGCAACACGCTTGAAGGATACTCTACGACAAAATTTTGAGTATTTATCAAGACCCGAGGAGTATTCGATAAGATAATTTTTTACTTTGCAGCTTTCAAAAAATTGATTGCCAATCTGATGTTTAATAATTTTCAATACAAACTTTATCAATTTTAATCAAATGGTATTCATTTTTACTTAAAACTACAGTTGTGAAAAGTACAATTGGTAAATTAATTGAATCGTTAGATGCAATACCTAATCTTGGCGACATTTTTAATCCAGTTGTCAGTTTGACGTTTAATTAATATTTAATAAAAAATAAACACCAAACTGAAAACACCAGAATCCGTGTTGCTCAAAGATAATAGCCCTCGGCCTGCGGCCTGGGGCTATTATCAAGTAACACGCTTTCAGCATTCTCTATGACAAAATTATCTCGGTATTATCAAGACCCCATGGCGTCTATTCTTGACGGCAATAGAATAGAACACTCCCCAGGGAGTACTCCCTACTTTCTTTCTATCACCTTTCTACTGGTAATATAAAACCGTATTCCTGAGTTCAAGAGAAGGAAGCAAATTGGCAAAAATGTATTAGCCATGTTGCCAAATGTCTAAACCAATCAGAATCAAGAATTTTTGACAATTGACTATTGGGTGTACTGTCATTAGCAAGTGAGGTTATATTATTATTGTGCCTTGTGATTTCACTGATTTCGGTTTTCATATCACTAGTTTTGAAAATTAATTAGGTAAACCCATTGTGTTACATAGAGGGAAAAAAGAAAAGAGACTTAATTTGTATTGCATAATATGGATTTGAATAATATATTGCTCTTTGACGCAATACAAGGTGATATACAGGATGCAGAAGAGGCTATGAACATCAGACGAGAAGTTTTACCCAAAATAAACAGATTTGAAGTATTATCAGATGATAGATTCATAAAACTGTTTCGATTGAATAAAGAATTGTGTCGTGAGCTAATTGAAATGGTAACTCCCTACATTGAGCAGCCCCGACGAAAGTCAGCTTTAAACGTTGAAACAAAGGTAATATATAACGTAACGCTGTGGATGGATTACTTATCAGTTTAAGTATAGGTTTTAGCTGCTTTACGATTCTTTGGTTTTGGATCTTATCAAGAAATTACTGGTACCAATTATTATGTTGGAATTAGTCAGGCATCTGTTAGCAGAAGCATAAAGCAGGTGGCTGAAGCTTTGACACGACCTGAAATTTTTAACAGATGGGTCCATTTCCCTAGAAACATTGAAGAAATGGAAATTCTTCGAACAAGGTAGTTAATTATGAAAAAGTTCACTTGTAATTCAAAATAAAACTAATTATGTTTTAGGTTTTATGAAAAATTCCAATTTCCAGGAATAATATGATGTGTTGATTGCACACACGTCAGCATTATTGCTCCTCCAACCAATGACGAACAATTTCCAGAGTATGTTTTTGTCAACAAAAAAAACTACCATTCCATCAATGTACAATTGGTAATTTATATTCTTGTGCAAGTTTTCAAACATTTATATTTAAATTCCACTTAATATATTCCAGCAAAATATTGATTATTATTTTCAATTAAGGCAATATTGATTGAAAAACTCGTGTGATTAGTTGAACTTGCTTTAAAGTTGGATGTATTTCAGATATGTGATATGGATTTGAAAATAATAAATGTGAATGCACTTTTTCCTGGGTCAACACATGATGCATATATTTGGAATCATTCCCAGGTCTCTGCATTAATGGAGAGGATATGTCGTCGAAATCCTGAAAATGTATTTTTCTTAATAGGAGATTCAGGTAATTGTGCTATTAGTATTCTATGTCAAATATCCCTTTGTATGTATGTATATATCCCTTCACATAATGATATATATGTTCACAAAGGGGATATGGTGATACTCTTGGTTTCAACCATTGCCAAGCAATCTGTTATTTAATCCATATTTTGATATTAATTACTTAATTATTTTTATTGCAGGTTATCCAATCCGACCTTGGATTTTGGCACCTATTGAACATCCAGGAACAAGACAGGAAGAAAACTATAACACAGCATTTAGAAGTATAGGAAGTAGAATAGAACAGTGCAATGGAGTTCTGAAAAATAGGTTTCGCTGTTTGCTTAAACACAGAACATTGCACTATTCTCCAACTGTAGCAGGAAATATTATCAATGCCTGTGTAATACTGCATAATATGTGCATAGAACATAATGTTCCAGAACCACCAAACGACATTGAAAATGTAGCATAAAAAATTAACAAAATATTATTTCTGGATACATTAAAAACTTTAAAAAAAATTAACAATATATTATTTTTGGAATCCTTTTTCTGCCAGAACATTTAACGTATTATTTATTTTATTGAATGTGCTGCTTATATCTTTAAATAAATTTTCATTCCTCTCTTCTGCCCCTTTTTCATTTTTACACTTTGCTTCAAGTATTTCAATTTTACGTTTTCTATACCACTGTATAGATTTAAATTCCTGCTCCAGCAATTTTAGAAAATTTGAATTATTTTTTATTGACTCTGACAGTCTTGTCGATTTTGTAATTCTATTTCTTTTTTTGATGTTAGATGTAGATGGTGTATCTTTATGATAATTGTGATCTATTATGGATGAAGTTTCTCTTTCTATCTCACCTTTAGGTGCCACATCTACCTGCTGCAATTGATCACTATACAAAAAAAAACAGTATACTATAGGATTTAAGAACAGACTCTGGATGCTTGGTGGCATTTGTTAATAATAGATTGGACTCTCAAATCTGTTTATAGTGTATAGTTACCTCTAAAAGTTCTTCAAATTCCATAACCAACTCCGAAATTTCCTCGTTACCACTCACAGCCACAGGTGTTAGGATGTTAAACATTTTCTCCTCAATTGATGACATGGGGGCTGGAGGTGGTGGAGGACCTCCACCTGTCCCTTGGGAATGTTCTTTCTGGGTAGAAATTTTTGATTTTGTATTTTTTTTCAATCCACCCATGTCTAAAAAATTAGTATACCAACATCAACAACTATAATTGCAATAATTCATTATTGGTAGGTACTTTAAATATTATTTCTTGATAAGATATTATATTTTGAACACAAAGAAGTCTTGATTTATAAGTACCTTACTAAGACTTTCTAAAATTAACTCATATAATTTATTTTCACCTTTCTCCATTGCTTCCACTCTTTACAGGAACCTCCGGGAATACTGTTTAGAATTGCAGACAGCTCCTTCCATAGAGCTTCCATTTTTTCCCTCGTGTAACTGGGGGTTAGTTTACCAGAGTACATTTCTTCCCTTGAAGAAATAAACTCTACGAGCATATCTTTCTGTTTGAAGTTCATGGAAGAACTTTTTTGTTTTTTATCTGCCTCTGCCATTGTCTTAAACCAAGTCTGTCTTGATAATAAAGCAGCTGCCCGAATAATATCAAATACACAGAATATCAAAAACACAGATCATATAAAAAATCTACACTATCTATTTACTTCCTTATTCAGAAAATCAACAAATACAAACGATATTTTTGGTTACAGAATAAAAATCCCTAACACAGTTTTACTACTATTTTGCGGGTTCACTCAAAAATTTTAATAGAAGTAAGTCTTCTATCGGGGAGCAGCACTTCTATCGCCCTGCGAGAGAAAAAATTTCAAGAATAACGTTCCAGCCTTGTCAGTAGAACCACGCCCACTTTCTATCGGCTGTTCTATTCTATCACCGTCAAGAATAGGGGCACATGGGTATTACTACTGATAATGCAATGGTATTAAAGTGGACATATTTTTCAAAAACTGTGGAAATACAGAATACATTGCTATGGGCATACCAAACAACATGCGGTTATAGACGAAATAATCCTTGTCTGTGGTTACTGTAGTATATCTCTAAAAATTACGTGGTATTCCAATTTGTGAGTAAGCCTGCTTCATCAATCTACTTTAAAGGTTTGTTGATACTATTTGATGATGCAGAATGTATTTTCTGTATTAGCGCAGTGGTATGAGTGGGGTCATTTTTGTTGTTTTTGCGTTTCAAAAATAAATAAGGCGTTTAATTCAAGTTATGCAAAAACTGTAAGAGTAACAGTAAAAAATTTGAAACAAAAATGGTGGAGCTTTAAATTTCTCACCAAAATGGTCCCTATCATTTTTTCCGACATGATATTGCGGTGGATAAAAATCTAGGGGTAGTTTTTTGATAACTAGTAGAAACATTTTCAATTTTCCTTCGGTTACCGTGAACTTCCATTTCAGAGAGCAATTGATCATTTTATTAATTGGTTAACAATAAAGCTATAACAATTTGAAATTTTTAATATCAAATTAAAACTGCTTTATGGCATGAATAAAAATGTTTCCCTTTATTATTTTGTTTGGGTTTTCATGAATTGAACATTTACCCGTGATATTGTTTACTTCTCGTTTTCTGCCAGGTATGAATTATTTTAAAAATTCTGTATGAAAACGTGAGCTCCACCAACACAAACAGAAATATCGGACCGACCCTGGTCACGATTAATAAAAGTCGTTGAAAAATTGCTCCCAAACTTTGTTCACTCAATACAAGTTTTGAGCTACCTACTAAAATTGCTGAAAACTGTATAGTTGAAAATTTTTTGACAGCTCCAATAACCAATAAAATTTCCTTATTTTTTATCATATGAACAATTTCACCCAATCATGTCAACATTACACTGATAACAGACCATGGGCTGTTTTCACGTTGCTATGGACACATACCTATTGATTTATTTCGATTTTGAAGTTTCATATATTTAATATTTGGAAATGTCACGATTTGGTTGTAATTCTATAATTGGTAAAACATTTTCTATCCGAATAACCCTCGGACATTGATAAATGCTCAAAAATTTTGTGACAACTTTCTCAAGCTTGTTGCTTGTAGGCAACAGATCTCCGCCTTCGTCGTCGGTCTGTTTCCAAGCAACAAGCTTTCGAAATCTGTCATGAAATTTTTTCGAACAATTATCAATGTCCTTGGGTTATTACTACTGATAAGTGCATAGTGTATAATAATTGTACCCTATCAATTACTGTGAGTACAATCCATTTTTTTTGTTATCACTTATCACTTATTTTATGAACAACATCACTCAATCGAAATCTGATAAGGTTAAATCAGTAAAGAACCTCGTTCTGTACAAGACAGTGACGGCTTCAGAACCAACCAAACAATATCAATTATGATAATTCAAATTCAAAATGGATAACAACGAAAGTAACACGCCTGTATCTTAGTCTCAAGCAATTACCTCTTTTATCTTTCCTTCCAAGGATCAAGCAATTGTCCTAACAGCTTCTAATGTAATAAAAATTAACGATTACATAGTTGCTGACGGTACACCAGTTACACCGGAAAACATCATCTATCCGTAACAGCTGTAAATTTAACATCGATGTAGTTGAAGTCGCAATGTTAAATCAAATTCAACAGCGCGGTTGAAAATCGTATTCTGAACAGCCCGATGTAAAAAAATTATTGACAGCGCAATATTACATAGCAGCTTACTTCATTCATATTATGTTGTGAAGTAGAAATTGCCTAATTTTCAAGTTATTGGTCCGATGATGTAAAGCAAGAGGTCAAAGAACCAGAAGGAAGAAGCTCCAATTATTATTTGTAACTCCAGATCATTCAACTGTTGCTCCCGGATGTCATTCTCTGTTTTACTGGGTGGGTCGATTTGAACACTACATATCTGGCTATTCGGAATGTCATTTTCACAAGGCGGTCTGGAGAAAAAATCTACAACTCGATTGGTTCTACCAGGTGCATAGCGAATGTGGAGATTGTACGCCTGGAGTTGCAATGCCCAGTGAGCTAATCTCCCTGTTGGCGGTAATTACTACGACTTCGGATCCCTCTATGTAACCTCTGAATTTCGAGATGGCCCACACAATGGCCAAGGCTTCCCTTCCAGTGGTACTATAATTCCTTTCTGCACTAGTAAAAAGCCTACTGGCGCATTCAATTGGACGCTCTTTTTCTCCCTCCCCCTGGACTAATACTCCTTCAAGGGCATAGGCGCTGGAATCAGTCTTGATAATATGGGGCTGTGAATCATCTGCTTGCTTCAGGACAGGACTTGTGGTCAGACAGCGTTTTAAGTCTTCAAAAGCAGTCTGTTCGACGCCACTCCATTTGCACGCAGTGTTTTTCTTTGTTGAGTCCGTGAGCGGACGAGCTAGATTAGCAAAGTTCTCTATAAACCTACGGTACCACGAACAGGTTTGAACAAACGATAAGACTTGTTTTAAGTTTCGAGGTGGTGGTAGCGCTACAATGGCTTGAACTTCATCTGGGTCCAATAAAATCCCTTTTGGTGTGATCTGGTGTCCCAAATACTTGATTTGGGAGCGGCCGAAGCGACATTTCTTTCGGTTGGCTCTCAGGCTATATGTTCGGAGTAAGGTGAATATCTCTTCCAAATCTTTGATATGCTTCTCGAAATTCTCAGAATGGATTATTAGGTCGTCGAGATATTCTAATAGCTCCACGGTATTCAATGATATCTTGAATCTGTTCATCAGCCTTTGGAACGTCAAGGGCTCGTTACGAAGACCAAATGGCATACAGTTATATTGATATACTCCGGATGGAGTAATAAATCCGGTTTTTTCCTTGTCACTATCACGAACTGGAATCTGGTGATAGCCAGATTGTAGGTCCAAGCTGGACATAAATGTCAGTGCTTTTGCAGCATTTAGAAGGTCATCTACTGGCGGTAAGAGATACCTGTCTGGTACTGTAATTGCATTGACTCGTCGGTAGTCAACACATACATGTATGTTGCCTCTACTCTTAGGTACTAGGACCACGGGTGACGTCCATGGCGTACTGATTTCTTCAATAATCCCTGATGCCAACAAATCATCCAGTTTTCCCCGGAGTAAAGTTTGGCGGCTGGGATTTAGCCGATATAGAGCTGTTGCAATTGGTAAGGAACTACCTGTTCCGATGCTGTGCTCCGCGAATGTTGTTGGTGGACCGTCCTCACTAAATCGGTCTTTATGTCTGAGGAGGAGCTCAAAAGAGTGTTTCTGACTTTCAGTCAATTTGGCTGCTTCCTTTGGGTGTAGTCTTATATCTACGCTGAATAAGTCGAATCTTTTCCTTTTTCTAGGATCGTGTTTTTTCGCACTAAACGTGGCTGGTAAGGCATCTCGGAAATGTCATCGATAGTGCTCGGAGAATACGAGCCATCTCCCGCATATAGAGTGTCAACATGGTGAACTGTTTGTACTGGGAGGTCGATTTCCTGTAACGTAAGATTCCTGATGAGGCAAGGGTGATGCGTATAATTCTAGGAATGGCGAGCGTCTTTGCTGTTGTAGCGTTACCTCGGTCGCGCATATCTTATTCCCTTGATTATCATGTGACGGGGGTATCTCAAATATTCTATTTTTGATAATTATCTTGAAGACAGTGCTAAGTATTTGTTGAGCTCGACTGGATCCATCGGCCAGGGTTACAGTTGCTTGTGTCTTCTTAAACGAGATACTCGGTATTAGCTTCAGGTTCTCGTACAGGGATCTGCCTGAAACGCTAGTTTTTGCCGCTATATCTGGGTGTGCTATTACAGGAATACCTTACACAGTAATTGGAATTGTTGGAACCTGTGTACTTAGATGTGTAAGCG
>CAJUYH010006190.1:0-20868 GCA_910591685.1 Galerucella tenella
TTATATATTTTTATAAGCAGCTGAATTTTGTGTTCTTTAGGTGAACATTCGATTTATTTTTTAAAAAGATAAAATTCTCCATCAACTTGTTATTTAAAATTCCCGCTGAATTTTATAGTTCCTGCGGCCAAACTTCAGATGGCAGTTAAAACAGTAGTCACTGCTGACAACATAGGAGGAGCTTTGCCAATTATTCTTTCTCTCTCTCTTTCAAGCTGTTTTTCTCATATTTTCCTTGTCGTACTTGTGTAAAGTTAAGCGGGGTTGGTGTATCTGCAATATAGAACCAACTATTTTAGTTTGTCATTCGGAGGGACAGTATCACTTTATAGACGTAAGTATCATTCATGGTATCATTGATAGAATTATCTACTTTATTTACAGTTTCCTGTAAGGGGTATATTCCAAAAAACAGGTGATGGCTATAGTCACGCACTGGAAAATTACAACTCTGTATTTCAGGCTGCCTATAGGAAGCAGCAACTTTGATAGAGTGCCAAAATGTAGTAACATTTTCAATGTTCACCCACGTTATTATTTTTGTTATTAAAGAAGCTGTATACGCTTTTAAAAGACATAAGACATCCTTCAAACGTAGTGGTAGTGTGCAAAAATTGTCAACGAATGGTTTGTACAGCTTGCAGCTCTGATCTCAATCCTATATTCGTTAATAGATAGATAGCTTATTTCCTTTTAAAATCTTTACAATTTTATGGAAAGGGCGAGAACAATATATAAACCTTAAAAATGATAAAATGAATATTAGTTATTCATTTATAATAAAGGCTCTGAGTTTTAGAACATTACAAATATAGCTAGCAGCTGCTTTAGCTGAATTTATTGTGATATTATTCAGTGAATCAGCTGCAACATTGATATCGGTTAGGTAATTTGAGGTGGATTGTTTCATACTACAATATATTGGACAATCAAAAAGTATGTGCTCAATCGTCTCTAACTCCGTCTGGTTACAAATTGTGCAGATTTCATTAGGGTTTATCTGATAGGTACAGCCTTTGTATGTAAATTTTAAGGAGGATGCTCGGGAGGATGTATTACATAACCGAAGTTGCGCGATAGCTCTTATAATTTGGATGGGAATTTTTAGGCACAGATATTTTTGTCGTGACGCAGATACTGTTATATGGTAAGGAAGGAAGGAGTTTATTTTTAAATTTAAGTAAGAGAGGTTTTCTATTAATCTGTAAAAAGCGAAGGGAGAGATTATTTCAAGTAAGATTGGTATCAATGAAAGTAAAAAGAGCTTTTACCTGAGCTGCCCAGTTGTACTTGCTATCACATTCAATTAGATGCAATTGACGGAAGAAGCACAATTTGGGGTAACAGAAGTCATCCATCATAAAAAATTTCGTTAACCAGTTTAACGTCCATTTAAATACATATGTTATATAAGATTTTGCTTCTACCGCACTCTACTCTAACTATATAGCTGGGTGTTGACACAGGTAACATAAGCATACGTTTTAAAAATTGAACTTGGACTTGCTCAAGAATATCAGCATAACGAAGTGCCCAAACAGAAATACAATTGGACATTGTGCTTGTAACTAGTGCGTCAAAAAGTTTTAACCTTGTTTGCATGCAGTCAATTTTAAGTTTAGATAAAACAGGTATAAGAGCTCCCGTTGCTTGTTTTGCTTTCGCGCTACTCTTATCTGCCATTTCACGGAATAAAGATGAGGAGGTAAAAGTAACACCAAGGTAATTGTAGGTGTTAGATAACTCAATGTGGTGGTGTTTGAATGTAAATTTGATGTTATATTTTACACTATAATGACCTCTATAAAAACATATTATTTTGGTTTTGGTTATTTTGATACCTAAAGCAAAAAGTTTGGACCAGAGCAGCGAATGGTTAATACAATCGAAGGCCCGTTTAAAATCAACGAATAACACAAATATCTTGGACTTTTTAAATCGTAGACGAAATTGAATGAGAGATGTGAGAGTATAGACATTATCGTAGCAACCACGTTCTTTACGAAAACCAGATTGGGATTCAAGAAGTATCTTAAAATTTTCTACCCAGCTAACTAAACGGTTCGAAATAATTTGCATAAATATTTTAGTAATGCAGTTTACAAATGCAATGCTCCTATAATTGAGAGAATCACTAGAAGAACCTTTTTTGTGAAGCATTTTCAGAGTGATTACTGACCACCCATTAGGAAAAGTAGAGGTGTTAAAGATAGAGTTGAAAAATGAGCTAAGATATAAAATCCAGTTATTTGGTAAGTATTTAAAAAACTCGTAAGGTATGTTATCAGGTCCTGGAGCTTTATTACTTTTGCAAGAGTCTAAAGCTGAATAAATTTCATGGTTATCAAAATATGGACTCCTCGCATCAAAAAATAAAGTTGGGTCAATTAATCCAACCCTAGTTATTTCGGAATAAAAGGTTTCCCATGTTGCAGTAGGTAATGACAAGTAACTATTTGGATGATTTCTAGCATTTTTTATATAGAACCAAAAAGTTTTTGAATCACTAGAGCTAGATATGTTAACAATAATATTCCGTTCAAATTCATATTTCTTTTTTCTTAATTAATTTTTATATTCGGATTTAATAGCTATGGACTCATTTTTAGTTTCAGTAGAAAAATTATTTTTTTGGCAAATTTTAAGTACGCTTTTAACTGATTTCTTTAGTATTTTACACTGCTGATCATACCAAGGTTTGTTTTCACTAGGTTTGTTAGAAACGATTGTTCTCTTTGACAGCCCAACTGTTTTATAAATATTATCTAATAAATTTCTGTTTTCCATCTCGATATCATGAATAACACGCACTCCCATCGAATTTTGCATGGTTAGTTTATAGGCCAAAACTGAGGGTTCGTTTAGTTTTAGAATAACAGCTTCATGTTTTACTGAAGATTTTTCCATTGATACAAGATACGTTTGATTTAAATAACATAAGATTGGAAAGTGATCTGAAAGAGTCAGTGTTGAGTTTATAAATATCATTGATAAAAGACAAATGCGAGCTGTTGACCCAAACTAAGTCTATTGTACTATTACCCATAGGTCCCGAAAAAGTAAATTTTGCTGGGCGATCAGAAATACTTCTACCATTTAACAGACAGAAACCGTTGAAATTCAGGAAATCGAGAAGACTTCGGCCTTTTGCATTAATTACAGCGTCTAAGCTTTCTCTGTTGCCATAAAAATTTGTATTTTCAAATATTTCAAGAGGCGATGTGTCGTAGTCTGAAACACGGGAATTAAAGTCACCTCCAATAATTATAAGGGTATCATTGAATTTTTCTAGGATATCAGATAGAACCTCCTGAAATAGTGAGAGTAAATATGTGATATTCATTGGCGATCCGCGTTGCTTCATACTCTACAAAAGAATTGACCTGCGATTAAAAAAAAATTGCATCAAAATTAAATCACAGATTGAAGAGTTTTTTGACGGTCAGTATATACAATAATCTGTATTATAATCTCTGGAATTAACAGAAGGAATCGTCGCAATTCAAAGAATCGTCGGTATTTTTTATTTTCCATACGCTCTTCTACAAACATCGTACTCAAAGTTCTGAATCCACTTCCAAGAGTCCCCTAGACTATTAGCAGTCTCGTATGACGAAAATCTGAAGACTTCTTGATCTCGCGTCCTACGCAAGGCATTTGCCTGCAAGACTCGAAGACCGGAGGACCGAAGAGACCGCGGTTTTGCCATTAATTTACCGGCAGCCAGCCGACGAGCATCTCGCATGTGTGCTTTATCCGCTAATATTTTTCGTTAAGAATTAGCCACCGCGGCACGAACGGCGTTATTAGTGATAAACATTCTTCTTTTGGGATAAAAGTTTTTTTTCTTTTGGTACGGGTTTGCAAAAGACTGGTTGATTTGCTGGTGGTGCTGCGAGCGATAAACAAAATGTTGAGGTAAGTTTATTTCATGTGCGGATTTGTTGACCCCGTAGGGTAGTTCATTTGAACTGTCGCGGAATGTGAACGAATATATTATACGGAGTGTTTTTATTGTTTTATGTTAGTCAAAATATTGGAAGATTGTTGAAATTTAAAAATAATTGTTTTTGTAATAGTTAAGTCCAAAAATAATATTTATCTCCAAGAGCTCATCCATATCTCAAATGTGGTTGTATGAAATCCAAACCAATGGTTCAATAATATCATATATTATCAAACTTGTAATTTGAAATATTTTCATTAACCTTTTAATTTATATTAAACAGTTTTAATTTAATATCAACAATTGTAATATTCTCAATTTTGTATTATTAATTATAATATTATCTTTCACATTCATTTTATATCTATTACTCTTGTTCAAGTAACTTTGACAGAATCTTGTAAGATCTTCATGTATTAAGTATAACATTTCTTTATATTGTAGCCTGATGATGGTAATATTGTACCGAAACTAGTAGCGCATCATAATTAAGTGTCTTTTGAGGAACTTTTATTAAATTTTCTGTGGTTTGGACTTTGAGTTTTATTGAACCATTGGTTTGAATAATATTTATATTTCAAATTTGAGTGAATAATCTGTCTGCTTAAACGCTTTTATAGCAGACAGAATTGAAAAGTGAAAAATAATTTTCACTTTAAAATGTCAAATAATCCAGTCAAGGAAATAAATTGCAGGGTAATTATTTTTAAAATAATGGCAGCCACTTAAAGTGAATTGAGTAAAATGTAAAAATACAAAATAAAAATATAATCTCTCTAGATTGATAATACTAGTAAATATTCTACAGAAAGTACTTGTATTGAAACAGAAAAATGTTATTTCTCTAAGGGAAATTCAAGAAAAGAATGAAAAATCTATTCTGATTTGCTATAAGGTAAAGGAAGAGGACATATAAAAGGAAATTGTCCAAAAAATACAAAACAATCTTCATTTGCTGCTAACTTTTCACTTGAAGGAAGCTCAAGTCATAAATATCTTCACTTTATGTTAAAATATTAAAGTTGATACTATCCATACATCTATTAGATCAGTTAACAGTGACCACCATCTAAATACAACGAGATTTATGGCGTGCCGTTTTGGTATTTAATAACATCGTTTTAAAAACAAAAACAAAAATATCTCTCCTTTCAAAAATGTTTATTCCCTAATTATTCTGTTAATGAATTAAAAGTATGTTTTTCATAATAATAATACAGGAGTTTCCATTATGAAAAACATAATATAAATTGCCGATTTAAAATTGTGATAATGAAAATTCATGAATTAAAACTATGAAAAACATAATAGAAATTCAATTTCCATTATGTATAGAGGTTGCCTATACTAATCTGATGCAAGTACCTGAAATCGGATAGTAAATGCATTACTATAGAATAGGCAACCTCAATACATAATGGAAATTGAATTTCTATTATGTTTTTCATAATTTTAATTCATGAATTTTTATTATGTATATCATAATTTTAAATCGGCAATTTATATTATGTTTTTTTCTGTATTATTATTATGAAAAACATAATTTTAATTCAAGTATCAAAATTATGAAAAGCATAATGGAAATTCAAGAATTAAAATTATGAAAAACATTATACAAATTCAAGAATAAAAATTATTGAATAAATAATACAAAACGGATTTGTATTATGTTATTCATAATTTTTTTCTTTAATTTCCATTATGTTATCAATAATTTTAATTGTTGAATTTCCATTGTGTTTTTCCTAACAATAATACACGAATTTCCATTATGTTTTTCATAATAATAATACACGAATTTCCATTATGAAAAACATAATAGAAATTACCAATTTAAATTTATGAAAAACATAATAGAAATTCAAGAATTAAAATTATGAAAAACATAATAGAAACTCAATTTCTATTATGTATTGAGGTTGCCTATCTTGCAGTGATGCATTTACTATCCGATTTCAGGTACTTGCATTAGAGTAGTATAGGCAACCTCAATACATAATAAAAATTGAATTTCTATTAAGTTTTTCATAATCTAAATTCATGAATTTTCATTATGTATTTCATAATTTTAAATCGGCAATTTTTATTATGTTTTTCATAATATAAATTCCTGTATTATTATTATGAAAAACATAATTTCAATTGTTCAACAGAATAATTACGGAATAAAAATGTTTGAAAGAAGAAATATATATTTTTTTCCTCTTTTAAAACGATGTTATTAAATACCAAAACGGCACGCCATAGAGATTCGAACATGCAGGTACAATAAAAGAAAAAGTAATATTTGCCCACAATCTAAAATGCAAACCAAATCAAAATTTATTTGGTCTTGGAGGCCAGAGCGTGAAAAGTAAGAAAGGCACTAAATTTTCATTAACTTCTTATGAATTTGAGGAGTATATTGAAGCTTTGGTTGTTTCCAATTGGAAAATAAATAGTTATAATTTCCTTTAGGTAGGTACTATGGATAAATTGGAGGATGGACCATTTTGATTCACTTAAGTTTTGTTAAGATTAAGATTGCACGATTACCCGAGATTTAAAACAAATTACAAAAAGTAATCAATCATTTTAACGCAATTTTTCATTCCTATTTCACGGAATATAACCAATTTTAAGTGGGTAGATAAAATATAATTTCGGGCATCATAAGCTTGCCACTTCTGTTAAAGTGAAATTAATGTTCTTCGGCAAACGGGACAGAAGCAATCGTAATTAATAAAAAAAAATTTTAAAATATTGCAATTAATAACACTTTATAGGCGAAAACCACTGGCTCACTATTCTTTTTGAAATGTCAATAATTTTGTATCTGTCACAATTATCCAGCTCATCGAACGCGTTCAGATAAGAAGTTGCCGACTTAAGGCAAGTGTCCACCGCGCGGAATGCGCCGTGTCGCATCGCAATGCCAAAATTAAATGCTTATGCTTATCCGCTAACAGCAATTCAGTCAGCACTCTCAACAAGTATTTTAGAGCACTCCTATTGTTTTAATTATTTCGTATAATTGGCAGTGTTGATGGTTATGTCGTCCCAGATTCCCGTGAGTTATCGTCGTTTCTATGTTCCTCATTAAAACATTTTTTTCTTCAGCGAGCCTAGCCTAGCATTATTAAAACAAATTATTTATTCTCTACTTGTAAGGATTAAATTAATAAGATGAACATTTCTATCAAGATAATTGTATCGTTACATTTTTTCAACGTCTATCAGTATTTTCCCGCATTATTTAATAAAATTTCCATGATAAGTTATGGTTTTTGTTGGAAAGTGAAGTGAAGCAATAAATTATGGATTAGTTTAAGTATGAAACTTTATATTGCGTCTTAGAAATAACTTGTTTTACAGTAGGTACCCAGTACTTATTAAAAGTTTTAAATAAGTAGTAAGTTAATACTTTGTATACGTTATTTAACGTCTTTCTAGGTAATACTTTAATAAATGAGTTGATATAACAATTTTCATACAATTAAGTAGTAACTCTTTTGTAAATTTTGACCTACTTTAATTAATTGTAATAAGACATTAGATTACAATCCAATTTGCTCCCATAAATACGTGTCTGATTTAAATTTATAACCAATATACAATAATTGATATAAATAAATGAGCTTTTATGATCTGATAGTACATGATTGATGATTTGTCTAATTCAACCAGGTTATTACAAATAGTCAATAATATGTGCTCAACATTTCAGTTGCTTTTAATCTGATTGCTTATTTATTAATGGAGCTGTTTACATTTTTGTTGGTTAATAATTTATTTATTTGAACAAACACGAAAACCACCATTTTCTTAACCTAAAAAGGTATTTTTTATGTTCCTAACACCCTTTCTATTCGCTCCCTTTAATATTTGAATAGTTAATGTACCTTGTGGGATACGTTTTTTGGGATATTCACCTCATTTCTCCTTCTTATTGTGCCTTTTACTTTCGCAAGCTGGCGATCAGTAGAGCAATCCTTACTTCATCTCTTAGATAAAGTGTATAAAGTGAATATATTGTGGAATATAGATAAACTTCATTAATGACAATGAAAAATCTTTCTTTCTCTTTCATATTCCAAATATGAAATTGAAGAATTCTTATTCTAATAGTTGCTGGAAACTGAAAATTATCATAACTACAATTCTGAATCTATTTTTTAAACTCTTGGACAAAATTAACGCACCCCTGTAATTATTCTAAATATTTACAATATAAACACAAAATAAAACTTAGTTAAATTGAAACAATAATGAATACCTAAAAATTAGTCGAATATGACCTTAACATTACCTTAATTTGCCTTATTTTTTCTTTAAAAATTTGTTTTTGCTGAAAATGCATAATTAAGCTATCATTTTTTCAAATTGAAAAAAGAATATGTGAAACACAATAAATGAATTTTGGTGAACCCTAATACCGTGTAGGGCCTCCTCTACTTCTTATTACTGCATTCGTGCGTCGAGGCATGCTTGATATTAAATGTTCAACAAACGCTTGCGGAATAATCTCCCATTCTTCAATAACGGCCTCTATAAGTTGGTTGTGATTAACAACAGGAGGTCTAAGACTTCGAATCTTCTTTTTGAGATAGTCCCATAGAAGCTCTATAGGATTCATGTCCGGACTGTTAGGTGGCCACTCTAATAAAGGGATATTAACATCATTTAGGTAACCAATAACCTGTCTTGCCACGTGGGGACGAGCGTTGTCCTGCATGAATAAAAAATTAGGCCCAACAAATGGAGCAAAAGGCATTACATGTTCGACAATAATGTTATCTAAGTAATATTGGGCATTCATAGACCTCGTACGTATAGGGACTAATTCCGTACGAGCATCGAAGCATATTCCTCCCCAAAACATTTTAGAGCCACCACCAAAAGGTACTTTAGGAGAGATATTACAGCTAGCAAACCTTTCTCCTCGTCTTCGCCAGACACGCCCACGTCCATCTGGAGCTTTAAGGCTAACTCTGGTTTCATCGGAGAACATAACCCGTTTCCAATCATTGATGGTCCAATTCTGATGTAGTCTTTCAAAATTCAATCTCTGAACTTTGTGTTCTCTGGTAAGCAAGGGCTTTTTGGCTGGTCTTCTATTGCTCAATTCTGCTTCATGTAAACGTCTTCTAACCGTTCGAGATGATATAGCGACGTTGCGAACATCCGCTAATTCATTTTTTAATAGATTGCTGGTAACTCTCCTGTCTCTGAGAGCACGTTGCCTCAAAAAACGATCATTAATTTGATTAGTGCAACGTTTTCGCCCTTGTCCTGTTCTTCGAAGGTACGAGCCTGTTTCATTATGACGTCTCACTACGCGACTGATACTGGAATGATGTCTTCCTAATAAACCAGCAACATGTCGTATTGAATATCCTTCATCCAGAAGAGTCGATGCTCGCACTGCCTCCTCTATTGACAAATTTCTTTGGCGGTTCATTTTTCTTACTTGTTTTACTCGCAAATGAACTTCCAAACATGCATATGATAAAAACAATTACAAACAAACGCTTGCTTCTTACAGAAATTTTGTTTTAATCAACACTTTTTTAAAAAAATCTGACACAGATTTCCTCTAAAACGAAGTTTAATATGAATTACTGTCAAAACAAGGTATTATGTGACACTAGCTAGTATAAATAACATCTGTCAGTATCAAACACGGTCCATAGCCTACTTGTCGTACACTAAGTTAACAATAAATAAAGATTATTGAGAAAAATATGAGTGGTGCGTTAATTTTGTCCAGGAGTTTATTACACATTTTCAATAAAAGGGAACTTTCCCACTAGCCCAACATATTTTTAGGCGCTCTTGGTTTTGAATATTAACACTCAATTTTTCAAACTTTTGTTCCAGTCTGTTAAATCATCCATGATAATGAAGTTGTTATTCTGTTTCAATCTGTTAACCATCGTTTAGAAAAAAAATCAATCACATCGGCGTATTTACACTACATAATCGAGACAGTTCCAGTTTTTTTCATTTCACTAACTGCATTTTATGCGTTCAGTTAAACAAATTGAAGCTCTCATGTACGAACATCTCTGTAATTATACTATTCCAATATAACACTACACTAACGCTATTATTTTTTGAAATTTGTGATCAAACTTAATTATAGATAGTTAACTTGTAATACGCTTTAATCATATCGACAAGAAGCTTGGGCTGCACGTGATTATATTTTTACTAGTAGCTTCATTTAATCTGTCAATTTTGTTTTAAAAAGTTTTGATTTCCTGAAACATGGTGTGATAAAAATTACTATCAACGTTGGAAACTACTAAATAAAAACTGAATCCCGTGGATGGAAGATAGAAATGTAATGTTCGTCCTTCTTACCTTCGAATGTGAAGCATTGTCTCATTGGAAATATAGACTCCTAGGACTAGAAAGAGCATCCAAGGGAGGATTTCTGCAAGAAGGAACTATAGCGAAAAGACTGTTGAGTTTGATAGGGGCTACTGGTCTCAAAACATAAACGGGACAGCCAAGAGCACAGAAGGCATACAAAGGCTGAAGGTGCCAAGGACTCTAAGGCCAGGTTGTACAGTTGAAGCTTAAAATTGAGCTCAACTGAGCTGGGCTTAAAATATAAGCTTAGCTCAACCCCAAGCCTGTTGTACAAACATGGTTCAGTAGCAGCTCTACTATTTGCAAGTGTTGGTAGAACTTCTTTTGAACTGACGCATGCGTATGAAGTAAATTGGTCACAATATATTTGTCAAATAACCTAACTAATGTCATATTTGCGACCTATTAGATTTACAAGAAATTTCCTCTGATATACAATCTGTAACAAAGCGAACGGTTTCTTTAGAATGACGAAATCTTTGAATAAACTCATGATCTCTTCAACATTCAAAGTGATTTATACGCTCTCTATACACCCGAGGACTCCTCGGGTGTTGTACGATTCCAATAAGTTCCAAACAATCCTCATCATCGGTTAAAATATCCATAATTAACTTTGACAAACTTTTAATTTAATATTAAATTAAGTACAGGTTATGTTTGCATACAATTCATTCACATTTAAGCAACGGAACATGATAACAATTTATGTTCCGTGCTTAAGCTTACATTAAACCTGCCCTCTTGGAGGCTTTACTAAGCTTAAGGTTTAAATGAAGCTCAACCGTAAGCCAACTTTGTACAACAGCAATCTGACGCTGAACCTGAGTTCACACTTGAGCCTTCACTATATAAGCTACAATTGTACAACCGGCCCTAAGCTTCTAACTGATGATGCCGAACTAATCAATGATTCAGTCCTGCGAAATCTAAGAAGACATTTCTTTAAAAGGAAACCGGGAAACCTGGACTTCAATCCGGTTGAGAGCTTCTGGGATATACTTGGAAGAAGATAACGATAAGAACGACGACAAATAAACACTCTGGATTACCTAGACAAAATCGAATTCAACTCTGGGAGGAATTTGACTAAAATTAAGTACGAACGTTTATTTGAACTACAGAACTTATTGGTGATTAGGGAGTAATGCTTGCTTCTGGCACTTTTCTTCAGCTGCATCTTTTATACTTAGTTACATTTTATATTCTCTAATATCAATTAAAATAATTATTCGGGAAAGGTAGAAGAGCATTTCGATTGAATTGGCATCAGCTCCTGTACCTGAGACATCCTACAGGGCGTTTTAAGTTTCTGGGAAAGAAGCTTCACAAGAAAACTAACTTTAAAATGTGGAATAAGTATATAATGTTTTAAATAATTGTTTAAATTAATTCATTTAATCAGTTAGATAACTAGTTCACTTTGAGCTCCAGCTACCGGTCAAAAGATATATGATTATGCTCTGTTTTTGTTCCATCATAAAATACTTGAGATGCTTGAACGTAATAAAACAATTTCTATATACAATCACCTTTTACAAATTGCTTATAACAGTACCTTTGATATATAGAACCGCCTACAAATGGGATAAATATAGTATTCAATAAAAAGAAAACATGTTTTCAATTAGGCTTAAAGTGTCGTTGTGGAGATTATATTTAAATTGAATATTGAAAATTTACATAAATCATGCTGTTACTAATATGATTCGATGTAATCAAATAAGTAGTAGGAATTCCTACGTGAGTATTATCGATAGGTGAGTGAAAACCGAACGTTATAATGCAATTAACCACTTTCTACGAACTAATGATTTGTTTATATCGATAAAATCGTAGCGGAAAAGTTCGAGATAAAATAGTTTTAAAAAAGTTAGGTCAATATAGTGAGTGGGCCTTTTGTGATTCCATTTTAATATGTGGCTTACACTTAATAAGATTTTACTAATAAACTTCTTCGCGAAGCAAAATGATTTATTCTGGAGCAGAGAATATACTACCTTCATCCTCTTCCAGGCAGAACAAAATTTACAGTTCTTGTAGTCAATTTTTTTAATAGATTTGACATATCCTGTTGAAATTTTGCCAAGAGCCAAATTAATTTTCATTGGTTAGGCTTTTAGGATGTGCTTTGCCATAGCTTCTTTGGAATCTAAGCCAGAATGACCATGGTAGTAAGGCGAGGAAGAAGTTTTTCTACAGAGGAGTTTTTTGGGCAGTTTCTTACCAACTCCAATACTGCTGGTTGAGAGTTAAGTTCTTACAGAGCGGAGTTGCTATCTGAAAATGTCAAATATGATCGTCTAAAAGCAACAACTACTTCCCTGGCCATATACCACGAAGGAGATTGAATTCAAGTCATAATGGCCGGGAATCCAACAAGTTTTTAAATTGACGAGTTATTTTTTATTGGTGGCCCAATTATTGAACTGGACTGTTTAAAATCGTGTAATGCCGAGCTCCTTACAATTTGGATGGTTGTTTAAAGCAACGAACATTAACAAGACAAGAAGGATCACTCTAAGCTCCTCCCCTCCTTATGCCTATCTCGCTCGAATATCGGATGCTACTGTGTATAGAGCACCGTAAGTCTCCTACGCGCGATATGCATAAACAGGTTGTCTTTGTGAGTGAGCGAATTTTCCTTTAGAAATAAAATAAACATTTACGTACTTAGTGTTTTGTGTTTGGTTCTGCAAACAGAATGATGGAAAGGTAACATACGTGGAAACATGTATAAACAATACTATGCACTTTATAAATGGCTGGAAAATTACTATTACCTCTGCTCTGTCTTTATGGGAAACCTTAAAATGCAGGAATTATTAATTTCTTTCAACAAGGAACCTTAATCATGATTGCATTGAAAAAATTTTTGGTCTGGTAAGAAATTGTTGCGGAAACTCGAGAAATCCAACCCCAATTCAATTTTGTAGGACATTCAAGAAATTATTTTCTCTAAAATATTTTATTGAAGTTAAAGGTGCCAATTGTATTAAAGATATTAATACAGTTTTGCTCAATGTAACTCCTGATATGCTAAAAGAATATAAAAATATCGATGTACCTATATTGACAAATCATAACTCTAACAGTTTTCACATGCGACTATAGAAATCTTTCAAGTACGGATGGCAATGCTATAATTTACATTTCTGGCTATCTATTAAGGAAATGTTTGCTGCAAGACTCTTGTAGTGCTTGCACAAAGTATAATGATGAAAAGACATTACCAAAAGAAGCGGCTGTATTTTTAGAGCATAAAGCATATTCGACTTCTAAAAACTATGGAGGTCTAAATGTACCTCCTAGAATATGTTAAGCAACTAGAAATAATCTTTGTTTAAAATTTTGATAAAATTAGTTTTCTCGAGAACGTTGGAGCGACCCTTAGAAAATTATAGGAAAATTTACTGTTTACACATCCTTGTTAAGAGCTTCCTCATAAATATTTTTTAAACCTATATATTGGGCTGCGGATTTATTTTACAATTAAATTTGCGAACCAGGATATAAAAAATAGATATTCTTCGAAACAATCAATGAAATATAACATAAAATTAAATATCTTAAAACGTCTTTGAAAACCGGCATATTCAATATGAAAGACTTTTAAAATTCATAGATTTTAACTAATTTGGTTAAACGCCTTTGGTTTTGGATGGTTCGTTGAAACAACCTGTAATGACCTGTATACATTTTATATTAGAATACCTATTTAAGTTGGCATTTGCAAACATTTTATTGTTAATTTTTATACCTACTAGTCTCATCTGTAGCTTACTACATTATTACTTTTTGATGTAACTATCATTTTTTCCTTCATTTTTGACCAGTCTTTTTATAATTATGTTTAGATTCACCAATTAAATATCCTGACGATATTCCCTTTTTTATTTTAATTCCCACTAAGCGGAATAGGTCACAATAATAATTATTGCTAGATGTTTTTAAATCACCCTGGTAAGTGAACGTTTATTCGTTTTAATCGCTAGCGGTTTGCATCAACCTCGTATAAGCACGAGCACGTGCACGGCTCCAGGAATTTGTCGAAATCGTCGGCGCGCTTGTGTAAGCTGGACATGAAAGTCCGACGGAGAGTGACCCTTCTTGTCTTGTTAATGTTCGTTGTCTGAAGTTAAAAATCTTATCTGGCGTTTTATATCGCCGGAATTTGTGATATAATAATTGCTATGTAAATCAACAAATACAATAATTAACCTTTCTAAGACAAACACTGACTTGGCAAATCAAAATTAATTGCTTTCCAATGAAGACCCAGCTCTATAGTGAAATTTAGTTAGATGTAACAGCAAAAAATTATGGGGGCTGCATCTTAGTCTTACATCAAAAAAGAGACATGAATTATGGGCTTGTGTGTGTTTGTTATTCATACATTAGATCTTCACAAGGAACATTTTGAGTTTTATATAATTATCATGTCAAATAAATCTAGATAAATTATAGAGAGAAACGAAAATGTGAATTGGTGAATTGTTTCACTGGTCTAACGACTTAAATACCGGGTGTCAGTTTTCAATTGCTCGAATACTTCCAAGAAATTTGAAGAAACGAGACTTTCCATGAAATATGTTTAAAATTATATAAAATACCAGGGTATAATTTTGTTTAAAGACAATGGGTGGTATGAATAAAAACGAAGTACATGCTAATACTACAAATTTAAGGATCTACTTCAAAGTATCTGCTCCATCATGAAGCATCTGGTCAGTTCCGGTAGAATCTGCTTAACGTTGAAGTATTTACTACACTGCTTGTACTGCTGATACTTTTAGCCCGTATAGAGACAAGGGCCCCTTGTCTCTGGCCCGTAGTATATGCTTCGACATAGCATTTGTTATGCTAGAAGATTTCTGGATAAAAAAATGACACCTGCTATCAAGTCTGCAAAATATAGGTACAGCCCTTAAAGAGTTAACCAATATTTATGCACTGTATATTTTTCTTCTGCGTATTCCATCCATTTTCAAACAAAACTAACCGTAAAATTCTCAAGAAGCTGCTATTATACCAACTTCGCTAACGTTTAGCAAATACTACAATTTCTTCTTGAAATCGAAGTATCTGCTGTAAGAAGTCGCTACTTCAAATTGCAGTAAATACTTAAGTCATTTTCACGAGAGTGCTACTTAGTATAGTAACTTCCGGAAAAATTAAAAGTATCTACTTTGAAATGAAGTTTCTTCTTAGTTTTGAAGTACCTGCTTCATAGAAAATGCTAATACTTCTAGTATTAGCATGTACTCAGCTTTTATTCATACCACTCATATCAACAGATTCTAGCTTAACTTTTTTCTCTGCGTCCTCAAAAGCCGGCATAATAACTTTCAAATGCCGTCTTTCGTTTGATGTTATTATCATTATTCGATTTTTTTAGCCTGCTCCCAATTTTATTTTTTTCATGAAATTAATTGAATAGTTGTTTTGTCTTTTAATTATAATAGTGGTGATTTGGAATACAGTAATACCTGTAAGTTTCTCAAGTTGTCTTCAAGTTTTCTAACTTAATTTCTAAAAGAAAATACAAATAAATATAAAATACAAATACAAAATAAATCTAAACTTCTCTTTATGTTATTCGAGGAAGTTTAACCTAAAATTCAAAATATTTAAAAGTGGGTTTTGAAAGCAGTTGAAAGTAATGAAATAAAAGGTACCAAACAATGAAAGATAACAAGTGATAAACCATTAATGCTGTTAGTTGAAATGATGCAAACAGCGTTTTAAATCAATTTACTTTTTCACATTACCACTCTGTATTTTACGGATAATTAAATTACCTTGATATAAAAAAGCGATTTATCTTAGAACATAATTGTAAAGTAAAAAATGATTTACAGAGACAGTAGCATTAGCTATGTTATTACAGGTTCGTAAATTGCCTTGAGCTATTCTTCAAATAACATTCGGGTTGACACGTAATGGAGTTTAAAGTTACTTACTGTGAGTATTTATACCAGGATTACTATTAACAATCTCTAATACTATATTTTGGGATTACATTTATTTTTGAATAAAAAAGAAGTTGGAGACGCATGCGATGAATTTTGCAATAATAATTACAAAAAAATGTATCTGTTCAAACAAATTAATATGGCCCTCACGACTTGTAATAGTATCCCACCAATCTATAGTTGCCTTTTATACTTTGCGAACAGGAAATGATTGCCAACATTCACATCTGGTCTAAGTTGTAGTCGAGCCGGTCTGTCCGTGAGATGATCCCATATCATTTTAGACCTATACACGCATAATTTCACTTTTACAACCACAAGATTATTATGTTTTAAATCTACCGCAACAGTGCAATATTTAATTTAAGAAATTGGAGATAAACTAAGAAGTGAGCATGTGCTCCTGTATAGCTTGTGTGTTGGGTAACCATTTAATTTTTAAGGGAGGTTAATAATCCAAAATAAATTAAGTTAGACTTATTTTGAATATTTTGTCGAAAAAATGTTCTATCACATCTCAAGCTCCGAACTACTGGAAAACACTGGGAGTGTCGAAGCCCAAAAAATATTAGTTAAATAGGAAGAAAATTGTTTAGGGGCTGTCAAAATAGCCAAACGTAATACCATTTCACTACTACTTTTAGTGGACTACGCGAATATAAGTTGAAATAATACCCTTCTTGGTGTGCGTCATCGATTGTGACGTATATCCGGGTTTTCGGCATGTCGTTTATTTTATTTGCTATTTTGACATATAGCTAACCTTAAATTTGATAAATAAAATCATCAGGATCGTATTCAGCCAAATTCGAAAAGGCTATAAAATCAATAATTACCAGCATCTTTTTCTAACTGGAAATACTTGAGAACATTTAAATTGCTGATATTTTTTCGTGTATCTAGGCATATTTTTGTATTAACTCTAAGAGCTCATCCATATCTCAAATGTGGTTGTATGAAGTCCAAACAAATGGTTCAAAAAAACTCAAAGTCCAAACCACAAAATTTAATAAAAGTTCCTCAAAAGGACACTTATGATGCGCTACTAGTTTCGGTACAATATTACCATCATCAGGCTACAATATAAAGAAATTGTATACTTAATACATGAAGATCTTACAAGATTCTGTTAAAATAACTTAAACAAGAGTAATTAATAGATATAAAATGAATGTGAAAGATAATATTATAGTTAATAATACAAAATTGAGAATATTACAATTGTTGATATTAAATTGCAAAACTGTTAATATAAATTAAAAGGTTAATGGAAATAATTCAAATTACAAGTGTGATAATATAAATTATATAAGTGGGTAGTCAAATTGAAATAAAATAAAATATATTACCTGTATGAAATATATAATCCAAAGAACAACAGGTTGTTGCCAAAAACGTTAAAATTTTTATATGTTAAAACATATTTATATCAAATAAATTACAAGTTTATTTGAGTGGTGAGGAAAGAAAAGAAAATGGAAAAACATTGGAAATATTAAACTAATTTGAAGTTAATTAAAATGTTGGCCTAATGGACTATGCCAAAAGGGGGGGTTTAGTGAACATTAATTTTTATTTTTAAATTTACATTTAAATTGTCCGAAAGGACTATTTAATTGGGATTGGTAAAGGAAATTTGTTGTTAAAATCTGAACATCACGACAATACCCAACATTAACGATGAAGTCGTTCAAACGGCTTAAACTAGCCACTGAAATTAATATATAATAGGTTAGAATAGCCATTATCAAGAGATAATGGTTTTATTGAACCATTTGTTTGGATATTTTTGTATTATTTAGATAAATATAAAAATAAGATTAATATTCACTTCAAATAAATAATATTTGACCATAAGCAACAGAGTACACACCTGACAAGAACTGTCAGTGTGACAGTAGAAAAATACGTAAGACACATTGCCGCTACGAAAGTAACGCCTTCATAGAATTTTGAGCTCCCGATTGATAGGTTGCGCTGGCGCGTAATCTAAACATCAACCAATCAAATTTTTGTAGGTAAGTCATGCAAAGATTAGGGTTAACGTTTGTAAAACATTCAAACGGTTCATTATTGTGATATTTTGATTATGATTAATCACAGACCTGCCTTTTTTTCCATTTCTTCCTGCGTAATGGGATAGAAGGAGATTAACAATCGATGACGCACACCAAGAAGGGTATTATTTCAACTTCATAACTGGTGTCCATATCGCATTTTTAGGGTTAACTTGACTGGCCGGTCGTTAAGAAAATATTCGTCGGGTTAACCTACAAGTTAAGATAAAATTGGTTAACCCTGATTTAGAGCGGGTTTATCAATGCCTGGTTAAATCTGTCAGATACGTAGCCCTCTGCTATCTCTAGCCGCCAGTCAAAGTCTCGGTTACAATAGAAAGCGTTTATCAATGCACCACATAACTGACAGCTAGCTAACTGGAGGCTAAGTGTAATTGAGCATTTGACAACCTTGTTCGGGTTATGAACGTGATTGTAATGTTGTCAGATTGTAAATTTCTCATTTCAATTTGGTGTAAGGAGGATCACCCGTTACATGAAATATACATATATTATTAATTTTATTCGCATATTTTGTTATAACACACTGAATCAAGAATATAGAGGTGAAAGTTATTATTTTTTCATTTTACCGTAAGCTTACTCTGACATCGTGAAAAATTTAACTTGTGAGTGTCAAAATTGTGGTACTGTTATTTTTAATTCGTCTATGTTGTGCTTTGTTGAGTTGTTTGCATTTAAGCATGTCCACAAAAAAAAATTCCCAATTTCACGGAGTCAGAGCGACAATTAGGTACTTAATAAAGTAGCCGTTCATCATAAAAGTATAATAGAATGCAAAAAGACGGATGCTGTGACTTGGCGAGAAAAGCTGGAATTTGTTGGAGTATCATGAGAACACTGGATTTAGATAGTCGAAACCGAGTAATAAACTCGACATCATCGAGCTCTTCAAAGGGATTCATCCGTTCTTCAACAGTATATGGTCGTCTTCCGTACTCTACAAGTTCCAAGCTCCAAGCTCTTCATCGAAAAGGTCGTCAAGCTCCTCAAGATCCATTGACAATAACAATGAAATAAAATACACACAGAACCTGGATGCTACTAAACTACTATAAATGAATTAAATAAGCTTCTCGATTTTACCCTAAACGATAATAACACAATCAAATTTAAAGTTGAAATAATCTTTGTTGCAAAATGTAAGCAAACATGAAAAAATCATGACACAGTTGTCAGTTAGAATCTATGGTTAGGATAACGGAACACTTCTTTCTCGTATTTAACTGTATGCTCTATGGTTAACATCAACTTGATAGTTGCAGCCAGGGTAGCCGAAAGTTTGACTGCCAGCTAATGCAAACTGGTAGTTGATAAACACTTTGACCAACAGCTAAGATTTAGCCGAAGGCTACAATATTTCACCGAGCATTGATAAACCCGCCCTTAGAGAAAGCAGTCTCGTGGAATGAGGTCATTTTGGGTTAACCCTTATATGACGTGATTAACCCGGAGTTAAAGTCAAGGAAATCCTATACCTACTCGACATCAGAAAATGAGACATTTGTAAACCCTTGGTTTAACTCCAAATAGGAGTTAACTTCACTTTATAAAAGGGACCCTAAATAGATTACCAGCCTACAGAAATACGTGACTTCCGGTACAACTGGGTTATTAAGGAGATTATATATTAGGATATTTTTGTGGTTGTGCGAAGAAAACGGGCGTACATGAACTGCGGACCAAAAACCATAAATGATTTTCAAAATTTGTCATGTGTTTTTAATGACCCATGAATTGCGGACCAAGTCGAAAGAGAAGGGCTGCATCCTTGTTTTCTATGATAGATTTGAGTGTGTAGTAGTTTGATGTACGTATTTGTGAGGAAGGCTGCATCCTCGTTTTACGTAATAGGTTTGAGTATGTAGTAGTTTAATGTACGTATTTGTGAGGAAGGCTGCATCCTCATTTTCCGTAATAGATTTGAGTGTATAGCAATTTGATGTACGTATTTGTGAGGAAGGCTTAGTCCGCAATTCATGGTTTTTAAAAGAGGGGTCTTCTTGGTTTGGTCCGCAGTTCGAGTACGGAATTATTAAAATCAGGTAATCGGTCCGCAATTCGAGGCCGCCGAAGAAAACTATCAATAAACATTTATGTTTACATTATTTCAATATACAAAACGTTGTAGATATAATCTAGCTCTTCTTGAGCAAATTTGTTTTTAATTTATCGGGCCTGCGGTTAAAAAGGTTCTTTCTTCCAAACCGGACTGGAGACTACACGGCTAAATCTCATTTATTACCACAGGAAAAATGTTCGAATTCTTGAAGTCACGCTATCTCAACTTCTAATTACAGATCAAAGTTCACAGCTGTCACAAACATAAGAATATGGACGTTTTCTTTGGAGTAATCGTATTAGTGTACATATGTGAGAACATTATTGAATTAAATTATTAAATATGTCAACTACAATCATAGAGAAATCTACAACGAACTAAAGTATAGTTTTTTTCCGCAAAAAGCTAGGAAATTTTGACATTCCTGTCAAAATTTCTTGAAGAAAAAGT
>CAJUYH010006191.1:8870-20867 GCA_910591685.1 Galerucella tenella
ATATATATATATATATATATATATATATATATATATATATATATATACCATGAAACCAAAATTTATATCAATAGCATATAATATATATGAGAGTTATGCAACCTACAAAACATAAAACTCTGTAGCTGCAATCACATTATTATTGAGATGCGAAATCAAATATTTATTAAAACTTAAAACTATATATATTATGTTATAAAATCATTAAGCACAACTTTGGTGATCTTCAATCTATGTTTCTATTCAACACTATCTTAGACTGAGAGGACACCCATTTAAACTTGAGGAGTCCTCTAGATCCCGAGTAAGACAGCACTTTTTACCAAACAGAGTGTTTGATGTCTGGAACAATCTTCCTGATGATGTTGTTGACGCACCATCAGTTAACGCATCTAAGAATAGGATTGATAGACTTATATTTAATAGTTAATAGTGCGCATTGTTGTATTTATTATTTATCTGAATTTGTTTTATTTGTATCTTTTTTCGCTGTATAGTTGTTGGGGTTATTCTTTAAAACTACGATTTTGTTAATTTTTGTTAATTTGTCATTTATTATGTTTATAGGCGGGAATATAAACATTGGATTCACCCTTCTCCTTAAAAGATATCCAATACTTTGTAATGGCCATTAAGTTATTTAAGTAGGGGAAGGGAATATAAACATTGGATTCACCCTTCCCCTTCTTAATTTACTTGATATGCGCGTACCAAAGTATTGAATGCATACATGCAGTCACCCTTCTCATTGTTGAAAAATATCCAATACTTTGTAACGCGCATATCAAATGATACAAGAAGGGGAATTACTAATCCACTGATTATACTCCCTTCCCCTTCTTGAATAATTCAGTGTGCATTACATTACATTCATCACTAAAGCAGTGCGATCAACATTTCCTGTTCGAAATCATATTATATATTTACTACAAATTCGGTGTATATTTGTGGTTATCGCTGATTTTTGACGGGCGTTACACACTACTGCTTACGCTAGAGCTTTTATGTCACAATTCTATGTCATTTGTCATTTGATTTAATTGTTTCCATGCAAATTTGAAGCCTCTCAAATACATATTTATAAAAGTGGTAATTTAAACAATATTTTGAGGAAACTTACTGAAATGTTATTATTAGCGAGAAAACATACTGTTCATCACTTTCCCGTTCAGTGTGATACGTTTAAACGGTTGTTTGTATAAAATATGTAGTCCAAAAGTGATGGTTCAAGTGGCGAAAAAAAATATATTTTTTTGGATTTTCCTCTGTAAATTGTGTATAACCCGCAAATTTTTCGACGGATAATAGGTGAGTACTATCGATTTTCCGCAAAATAACTAATTCGTGTGTCCCTATAGTTCACCGGACCCTTTGAAAGTGATAGTTGAAATGTTGAAAAAACCCCTATTTCGATTTTCCTCTGTAAATTGTGTCTAGCTCGCAGCACCGATAAATTTCAAAAGAGGTAGGTACCAGCTATTGATTTTTCGCAAAATCAGTCAAAAACTCATGTCTCCGTGTGGATCACCGGACCCAAGAATTAAATATTGTATTTAACCCCTTCACCGACGTACAGTTTAATATATCTCGAGCTGCACATTGTGCTAAACGTGATATCTTACAAGGACAACCCAAAATCCAGTGGCATCAGCTTCTAATAAATTTAATGTGAAGTAATTCCAAATGCCAGATTATATGACGAAAATTAATCGGAAGGACTTCAAAGGAAATTATATCACATTTTGGCGTTAGAAATAGCTTGGCGCAGAGGACAAGCAACTTACTACAAAATCACTTATTTCGTATCTGAAATTGACAATAATTGATACAGGACTTAAGTATGAATCCTCTATTTTCGAAAACAAGACAAGGCGGTGACGATAAATTATGTGACAGCAATGGGATTACGCCATGATTACATGAGTTTATGGAAAACGAGGCACTTTCATAACATTGGACAGAGTAATTCTTACAGCAAATACCTTTTGGAAGAAAAAAAATTCTAAAGGTTGGTATAAAATTGTGCCGGTTGGATTAATGTAAAAAAGCATGCTCTTATAAAAATAGCAGAACACAGCAATTTATCATCAATAAAAGAATACTCACAATTTGACAAAGAGTATCATTCGAGCATTATTCAATCGATTGGTTTGGAAAAAGAACAAACTTCAACATCCACTAGAGAAACGATTACTGTGGCACCTGTAGCGACGTTAGTATTCCCCGTATTTTAATAACTGCGTGTTTAATAATTATTGTATGCTCAAATAACAACGTATTTATTTTCAGTATTTCATAAATGGAGTTTGCATTTATATGTTTCCAATTGTCCTACCGAATAACACTCGATGTTTGTATTTACCCCGGATGAATTTGTGTTGTTTGAATTTTAAACTCTTTCCTTCAACAATTTGACTCGAAAAACTGTCATCTTGAAAATTACTATTGAAAAGGCGTTTCCTAAGGTTAAGCGTTTTTAGGGCGATAGTTTTTCGAGTCAAATTGCTAAAGGAAACAGGTTTGAATTTAAACAACACAAATTTACCCGGTGTCGATACAAACCTCTTGTGTTATTATAAGTGACAAAACTTAAATTTTACAGGTTGCGTTGTGGCAGTGTCGGAGAATATATCTCCAAATACGTGTGTCTCCAATGCTGTTGACGATAGTTTTCGGAGTTATTATTGATGAAAGATTATAAACTTGTAAAGAATACTCCAAATTTTGGAAGATTATGCTATTGATTTGAAAAAAAAAACGGAGAGGACTGCAAAAAGTCGAGGATCAAAAGCATATGCCCATTATGCTCCATTGTTTGATGAAAGTTCTCTAATTTCATTGTTTATGTCTTTTTCTGGAAAACGAGTAATGTCGAATACCACTCGAGAAGGGCTAAATTGTTCTCAAGGTTTTATTAAAGTTTGTTGCTTTTCAGCAATTTCGCTCTTGAAATTTTTGATAGAATCACGAATCGTGAGACAAGTGATTCTACCAATAATGTCATCTACGAAATTGCTAAGTAATACATTTCGAAAATTTTGCCGACAAATTTTTTTTCTTGTGATATTCTATATGATAAAAGCAGATATCATTCATGATTTGTCTAAAGGGTCGCGAAAGAGATTTTCATTTAATTTCACATTTCAACTTTGTATTTATTGAATTTGAATATGTTTGGAAAAAAAATGATCTACTAGTATCTTTATTTTGAAGTGTCCTGCAAAATATTATCGCGATTCAAAAACTTTCCCCAGTATTAATTATAAAAATTCAATTTTCAGACTATGAGCCTGGTTTGGTGAATATTCAGCCGGGATGTTTGAAGAGAAATTTCTACTAGAAGACAGGTAAGTACACGAAATTTTCAAAAACCTTTTTTTCGATATACTTTTGCATTGTACTATTCTAATGTGTTTAATTATTGGGAAATGTGTCTTTTATTTGAAATATGACGATGACACATGACAGATGACATAATTAAATGACACATTTTATATAGGAGTTGATTTATTGGAGGTAATAAAGAGTAAAAGAAAACTCATCAATAAATTGTAAGGGACAAGTTGTATTTGGAAAAATTATTACTTCCATCAATTTGTAATACGTAACGTAACAACAATTTAAAATTTCATTAAATTCAATGATTTATCAATATTACTGAATCTGTCTGGATTAATTTTAACATCAAAATATTAAAAACGTTACACAAAAATTTTCTGACATCTTAATGTGAACAAGGTTTAATCGAGACACAGTTTTATCGGGAGTGATACCCATAGAGATACTATAGATAGAGCCAACAAGCCAGCTCGGAACCCATCAGCATTTAAGAAAAAGATGGAAAGTCGGCGGCTTAGGCAGTCTTTCTCTAATAACACATATACTATATACACAGACAAAGACAGAGAAGCATCTAATCGTCTGTCTCCTTTCCTCTCACCGGAGTTCAGACGGGCATTCTCACTTACATGGCTTGTTGCCTCTATTTGTATTACCTCTATTGTAATAACACAGGAGCTCAAACTTAGCCTGATATTTTTTATGGATTACTCACCATTTGCAATTAAACGAGAGCTACTCTGACAAAATCACGATCGTGGAAAGTTGGAGTGATTTTGTCAGATTGCCAGATTTTAGCTCGCGCAGTTTTAAGACTAAGACCATGAATAGAAAACTCAATTCACTTAAACTTTATTTTACAAACTGAAAGAACTATACGTAGAAGAATGACGTTTAAAAAGAACAATTGTTAAATTGCTGTTCATTTCTGTTTTAGACATTTACAATAATTGTCAAAAACACAGATATACTGTGAGTCCTTCTTTATTTGCGCGTGATTGGTGTTAATGGCGATGCGGACAACCCTACTATTAATATTTAGGGCTCATATTTTCCAAAGGCCTGTTTTGCATCTAAACAAAACTTTTGAGCGTGGTTCCCAAAAGAAAAATAGTTATTTATGATACAGTGCGTGAAGTTATACTTTTGCGCATGAGTTGCGAAAATGCAAGGCACGAACGTAGCGAGTGCCTTTTTCGCAACGAGTGCGCAAAAGTACTTCACGCATAAGTGTCCTACGAAACTTTATCCACGGCCACATGAAGAAAATATAAAAAAAAGTACTCTGGAGGGGCTAAAAAACATAAAATAGTTATTTTCCTAACAAGTGCGGAAAGTGATACTTTCCCGCACGCGTCTGCAGTTGACCCGAACGACGCAGAGAGGAGTTCGGGCAAGCGGTCGAGGGCGGGAAAGACACTTTACGCATGAGTTAGGAACATTATTTTTTCTACGACCGTATATAAAAAAAAGTATACCAACCCATTTTTCAAAAAAAAATTTTTTTCAATATACATATACAAAACTTTTACCAAAAAATATTAATCATTATAAATATTAATAGGTATTAAAAACACAATTTGTTGCATTCTGTGAATTACTCAAAATTGCCGGTCCAGTGGTTTTTTGGTGTTAACTGGTAAGTAGATGACGTCGAGGAGGATGGCATCGGTTGCAGGTCACATAAAGATGACGATGAAGGTGACGGCAACGGTTTAAGACATTTTGTAGATGAAAGAATTTTAATTGATACATTTTTTTCACATCAAACCCGGTGATTTGATAGTTGTTTTGTGACACTACTTCAAAGAATGTACAGGGAAAATATCTTCACTATTTTATATTTTCAAAAAATTAAAAATGCAACAAAAAGCTAGAAAAGATTATTTGTAGATTTTATTTGATGGACTATTTCGTGAATATTTAATTACCTGTTGTAACAATAGTTATAACTTCCGAAGTAAAATACTATCTAATAAGGTCAAAAACTAGTCAAACTTTACACCCATGCTCAATCCCTCGAGAGATGGGATGGAATCAAAGGATGCAGTCTTGCCAGGATCACCCTGGGCGACCCTGGGAAGCTGGCGCCGAAAAAATATTTAGCGATGACCAGGAAAAACCTACGTTTAACAGTAGGATTTCTGACTGGTCACTGTCAACTAAGGAACCACCTCCATACTATGGAGCTAGTGGACACACCTCTATGCAGGATGTGTGAACAGGAAGATGAAACTGTCAGGCATGTCTTAGGCGAGTGCCCGGAGTTATCGTCAAGAAGAGAGTGTGTGTTCGGTGAGTCTTGGCCTACACCTGCCGATATAAAGGAGATGTCTCCTAGTGACCTGTCCACCTTCCTGAGAAGGACAGGATGGACAATGACCTAGGAGAACAACTCCTCGGGAGGATGTACAATGGGTCACATGTGGCCTAAGTGCTGTGAGCCTACACACTCACCCTCCCTACTCTACAGATACAGATACAGAAGGTCAAAATTTGCATAATTTCACTTTCTGACACTTTCTAGACTAAAATGCGTGGGGGAAAGTGGGTTGAAACGCACGGTCGTAGAAAAATGAAGTTTCTATAAACAAATATAAGGTGGTGTGCAATCCGAAGAAATGCATTCTACTCGAGGCTCTTCCATTTAAAATAAGTGTAATTGAAATTTTAAATATAACAGAAAATATTTTTCACTATGTCTGACACTTCTGTCAAATTTACTGACAGCACAAACGACTAAATTCAAGGCAACTAAATAATCACGTAGCTGAAAAAGAGTGTTAAAATGATAATTTTTTACTGGATATAGTAACCAATCAAATTACTTGATTTCAAGTCATGTGTCAAATTTCATCCAATAACCGCTGTATTACAGCGATAATACCCTACATGTGGTGTTTTCAGTTTGGTGTTTACTTTTTATTAAAAATTAATTGAACGTCAAACTGACAACTGGATTAAAAATGTCGGAAAGATTTGGTATTGCATCTTACAATTCAATTAATTTACCAATTGTACTTTTCACAACTGTAGTTTTAAGTAAAAATGAATAATTTTTGATTAAAACTAATAAAGTTTGTATTGAAAAGTATTAAGCGTCAGATTGACAATTAATTTTTTGATATCTACAAAGTAAAAAATTATCTTATCGAATACTCCTCGGGTCTTGATAAATACTCAAAATTTTGTCGTAGAGAATCCTTCAAGCGTGTTGCTCAAAGATAATAGCCCTCGGCCTGCGGCCTTGGGCTATTATCAAGCAACACGCTTTCAGCATTCTCTATGACAAAATTATCTCGGTATTATCAAGACCCTAGGGGTATTACTACTGAAAATCCCATTTAAAAAGCATTGGTCATCTACGCACGCTTTTGGGTGTTATAATGAAAGTCCCATATAAAAAGCTTTGTTCATTTACGCACGCTTTTTAACGTATGCATAATGTATGATTTCACACATTTGTTTTGGTTCGTAAATGACTAATTTTAAAGGTGGTCGTAGATCAATTTTGTTTTTTCAAACGCACCAGTGTAATTTTCCCCTAACTGGATTGGTGGTGATGACTAGGTTTATATCTAATGAATTGTAGTAGTTTCACGGAAAGAACTGATAAAATCCCAAAAAATATCAATTGGGCATTGTTAGCGACTTATGTGATTTTTGTGGCTACCTATGCTGGTCTAATAAAATTATTTGATTTAATCTTATTATTTTTCGGGACGGAACAAGAAACAAATAAACAAACATATTTAATTCTACACGTCTATGATTATGAAAATAAATCAATATATTTTTTTCCAATCATCAACATTGACTTGCCGAAAATCGTATTCGATCCAAACAAATCCATCACACCATCAGGGGTCTTTTAACAAGAAACGTAACCTTTAAGAGTCCAGTCATGTTTTAATCAATTATGTCAATGGAATAATTCTTCAGCTTCATACTTAATTGGTTGGGCTTTGAAGATCAAAGAAAGTCTGTATTGGAACATCAGAGTTGGTCTGGTTGAGAATTTAAAAGTTACTTTCAACTCTATGACAATTAAAAACAATGTTTAATAGAAACACTTTTTCCGTACGCTCGTTTTCACGTTTATAAACTATCGCGTTAAAAAAAATCTATTTATGTAGCAGGTAATTTATTCGTGAGGTTTTCTAATCGATTCCCAGTTCAACCCTGCAAAAACCAGCTGAATCGACGGGCTCGCCTAAGGACCTATTCCCTTGTTCAAATAGAAAATAAAAGTAGAAAACAATGAAAGACTTGTTATTTCGAATTCCAATTACTAGTTCTATATTTGTCTGCCCGTGAAATTGATACAATGTTCGTACGGATAATGAATTTTTGATAAAAACAAATCTGTTACGACGGCTGCAATTATTCAAATTAATAATTTCATAGAATGTTATGCTTTTCAGTATTAACATGAACAGTATTAGGGTATATAATAGTAGTAGTCGAGGTAGCAGTTGACATGAAAAATATGTATGGTACTTTCAATATTTAAAAATAATAATCATCGAACACACAACTACATTTTCCGAACGTAATTTCATTGTCATGTAGTTTATCACTAAAATGTGATAGTCTCCAAAACCGTTAGGATACTAACAAATATACCTTTTTGTTGTTGTAGTGATGTGGCTTCAAGTATTTGTTACAAAAGTACCGCTAATGTAAAAGGCAAAAAAGTTTTGCGTACATTTATGTACCGGGTGGTCCGATAAGCCGATCTCTCGGTTATATATCAGAAACTATTCATGTTATAACTTCAGGAGAAAAAATTTCTAGGGAAAAGTGGACAAGAGAAATTGGTGGAAATTACTTTAAAGTTTCTAGGTTAACCGCTAGGGGGCGTAACCCGTAAAGAAGAATTTAAAAACCAGTTTTTTGTGAAATATGCCCAATTATACCCAGTGTTAAATAAGTAAACTAAAAAAGGCCTAAATTTCGCACAAATTTGTTCAAGTACTTTTTATTCTATTTTTCCAAATAAGGGGTGGGGGAAAGTGGGAAAGTGTTTGTGGATAAATACCTATAACTTTTGTTTGAAACAACCTATTTTAACGAAATTAGTGTCAATAGGGAGAGTGAAGATGAATCAATTACATCTACTATAAAACAATGGCATTTACTTTTAGTTGTCATAGGTAGAGGGTACTTTCGAATGAAAAAAATTAAAATTTGTTTTCCTCGAGAATGTTCAATGGAAACACCTAATTATTGTGAATTAAAATGGAACTGGATTAAATTCTCAACAAAATGGCGCAAACCGCATGATAGCTTTTGTCGAACTCGAGATATAAATAAAAACGCATAAACATAAGTGAGTATAGTATTGACTCACTCTGTATTAAGTATAACTTAAGATTAAATATGTAAAAGAAAGATCATACATAAATTTCGATTATTAAGACTTAATGTCCAATTAAATGCTGCTTCAATCTCAGGTTACTGCAATTTTTAAATCTGCTAGAAGAACCACCGCATATCATGTCAAAAATTTTGTTGGCAGACGAGGCTACGCTTAATAGTGCGGGTGGTGTTAATCTGCATAATAAGCATTATTGGTCTAAAGAAAATCCGCACTGGGTAGAGGAAGTGCAGCTTGAAGGTAGATGGAGTCCTAATGTTTGGTGTGGTATAGTTGACGGAAAGATCGCAGGTTCATATTTCTTGGAACTTCAAATGGTGATACATATTTGGATTTTCTGGATAATTGGTTGTCTGTTATATTGAAAGATATTTCCTTACAAACATGAGGTATAATATTACAGCATGACTGGTGTCCTGCGCACTTTTCCAGACGACATTCAATTGGACATCAAGCTTTAATAACCAAGATATCTGTATGATCTTTCTTTCCCATATTTAATTTTAAGTTATAATACAGAGTGTCCATACTATACTCACTTAGGTTTTTGCGTTTTAATTTATATCTTGAGTTCGACAAAAGCTATCAACAAGTGGTTTGCGTCGTTTTGTTGAGAATTTAATCCAGTTCCATTATAATCTACAATAATAGGGTGTTTCCATCAAATATTTTTTAATAAAACAAATCTTAATTTTTTTCATTCGAAAGTACCCTCTACCTATGACAATTAAAACTAAATGCCATTGTTTTATAGTAGATATTTTCGTTGAAATCGGTTGATTCAAACCAAAGTTATAGGTATTTATCCATAAACACTTTCCCACTTTCCCCCACCCTTTATTTGGAAAAATAGAATAAAAAGTAATTGAACAAATTTGTGCGAAATTTAGGCCTTTTTTCAGTTTAGTTATTTAACACTGGGTATAATTGGGCATATTTCACAAAAAAACTGGTTTTAAAATTTTTCTTCACCGGTTAACCTAGAAACTTTAAAGTAATTTCCAACAATTTCTCTTGTCCACTTTTCCCAAGGAATTTTTTTTCCTAAGGTTATAACATGAATAGTTTCTGATATATAGCCGAGAGATCGGCTTATTGGACCACCCGGTACATTATGTACAGAGTTATTCATTATAAATTACCCACCCCCTATCATCGTTAATATTACTTTAAGAGAGAAAAGTCTTGGATAAAAGTTGTTTGGTTACAGCTGAATTTTCTTAATATTCCATCAAAAGTTCAGTAGCGTGCAAATTAAAGGGATTACAAGAAATAATAGTTCTTTTTTAAATGGGACACCCTGTATATTTCCACCTTTTTGGAATGATTTTTTTCTGATCTCAAAAATATATAATATGTTACCTGACCTTGTACCGTTTTTGAGTTGTGAAATGTTGAAAATCTGAGTTTTAATAATTACTGTAAATAAGAAAAACATAATTTATCGAAGTAAGCTATATAAATGACAACTAATATGTTTGATAATCAACATTTTCCAGATAAAGTAATTAAAATGGTTTACAGACTGGTGGAAGATTTTATTAATAATAATAATATACACAAGTGATTAAAGCAAGGATTCAATTGAAATTAACAAACTAAATGTATCTTCATTAAGTCATTTGCGATGTTATTATAAATAATATAAGAAGGTGTTATCAATTATTATGCATTAACAATAATGGTGGACATCTCGAATATCTTTCATAAGTTATTATTATTTATAAATTCTCTTAAATAAACCTTTGTGTCCCGTTTTGTTTACATATTTTGACTTTTTCTTTCTTACTGAGAACCATTTTAATCACTTATGAAAAATGTCAATTATCAAACATATTAGTTGTCATTTTCATAGCTTACTTTGATAAATTATCTTATTCATATTTACAGTAATTACTTAAACTAAGATTTACAACATTCCATAACTCAAAAACGGTACAAGGTAGGGGTAATAGGGGTAACATATTATATATTGTTGGAATCAGAAAAAAGACCATTCCAAAAATGTGAAAATATACAGGGTGTCCTATTTAAAAAAGAACTATTATTTTCGGTATCCCCTTAAATTTGCACGCTACTGAACTTTTGATAGAATATTGAGAAAATTCGGCTGTAACCAAACAACTTTTATTTGAAACTTTTTTTTCTAAAAGTTATATCTAATAACGATGATAGAGGGTGGGTAATAATAATACATCGAAATACATACAAAATTATGATTTCTTATATGAAAAAACCCCCAACCTCAAATTTTTGTGCATATACATCGAAAAGTACATTTACAACATCTTGATAATATACTACATGATCTTAATAAAGCTGGATTAAAACTTAGTATGTATAAATAAATGTCAATTTTTTAAAACAGAATTAACTTATCTTGGTTTTATAAAAACTCCTTTTGGTATCGAAATGGATCCCGAAAGACTCAAACTTATAATAGTTATATACCTACGTAATTAGTGGGATATGGACATTATTAACGCACGCATGTGAAGTTTACACGAAGAGGCCGTAGGCCGAGTCGTGTAATCACATAAGTGCGTTAATAATTCCTATCACACGTGTTACGTACACAATTTTATCTACAACTGCTTATTAGTATTATTAACAGTACCTATATAATAAATATCTTCTGTAAAAATATTCATTTCAACGTATTTTTAATAATATCGACTGCAAACATAAGGTACTGTGTATCATATTTTGTGACCATAGCAACAAAGACAAACAAAGCTGTGAAAATAAAATAAATTAGTGATGTCATCAATTTGTCAAAGTTGAATTAACAAAAATCTCTGAAAATGAGTTCAAGCGAAGACAATCTCCTTTCGGAAATTGAAAATGCAGCTTCCAGTGTTATTTTGAGCATTTGATTCTGGTATTAATATTTTTCTAGATTCTTATTATCGCACAAGTGCGGTAATGAATTCAAAAACGCAATAGTGCGTCATTACGTCATTACGTCATTATGACACTGAAAATAGTGTCAAATCGTACTCGTTATATGAAAGTTGTTGATGAAAGAATATAAAAGACCCTCTAATCTAAAAACTTTACGTAGTTTTCTTGGTACCCTAAATTATTTTAAAAGACCTACCTAATTTGAACTTCCTCTTGCAGAACTTCTTAGGGAAGATGTAGTTTGGAAATCTGCTTTTCAAAAACTCAAAAACCTTTTCCATGAACAGGTAAAATTATTTCATTCTGATTATTCAAATATGTTTTCCGCATTCCTGTCAAAATTTCTTGAAGAAAAAGTCAGGACTTCCTTACTG
>CAJUYH010006192.1:0-20867 GCA_910591685.1 Galerucella tenella
TCTTATCAACTTGAAGCCAAATTGACACTTATATGGTCGTTTCGTCTTCAAGCTAAGTAATTTTTAAGTTTAACACGAAAATCTACCTACCATTTGCAGTTAACCAAAAAGTTTTACTACTCCATCTTTACAAATATTTCATTGTTAGCCCAGTATCGAGCAAATCCGAAAATTTATGACTATTCTCCAACATTGATTTATGTTTCTACCCATTGTCCTTTGACATCTTTATAAACACATCGCCAAATAAATGATTTTACGATGGTAAAGAAACTTTGGATCTTCTTTAACTGTGAAATATGGTCGTGAAATTTCGATAAGGTGCTGCGTCGACCTTTTTATTTTTGTTTGGAAATATAAATAACTGGGGCGTTACGGGGTAACATCATAATAACAATATTTTGAAATTAGTAGGATTAATGATGAAATATATTTATACAATACAGGACTTCGAGCCAAAAATTTCTTTAGATCTATTTCCCAAAGGAACTATAGGACTAAATTTGAGAAAGTGTCTCTCTTCTTCACGTAGGTCGTAGATTGATGTTTCAATTAGGATGTGGCTTAAATGACGGTGCGCGTTATTTATTATTAAAACTAGATATTTGTAAATATTTCACAGACATTTAGTGATATGCTACCTAAACCTTTAGTTTGAAAACACTGTTAGTATTCCAGAGTTTTATAGGGTTATTCCCAGTGAAGGATTTACAAATTTTCAAGGTATAGGCTGAATAGTTTTTGCCGCCCTTGCCTCAACAATTGTCATATCATACATTATTTTTACAATGCAACAATTTCGTTGTAATTGCACGTAAAATAATTTTTCGGTATATTTTTGAGCTAATCAAAGCTCAATCATGTATGGGCGGGGTAATGGGCTATTCACTAAATTATTATTCATTATATTCGAATGAAAATCGAAAAATTATATACAAACCGTCCAATTCGTAGCCTCCAACCAGTAGTAAGACTGGCATGTATGAGTTGTTAGTGGGAAGAGGAGCATATTTTTCACAATTTCGCTCTTTTCACTCATAAAAAGTGTGGGCAAAGGGCGCAGAAGCGAGAGGCCGATTACTGGTTGAGGGGCGGCGAACTAGCTGTTTTACTCTAGAATATGGAAGTTTGCTACTCTCGGATAGTGCAATGACAAGTGAGAGAGAAAAGTCATCGACAAAATTTGTTGCAGACTTCTATCTGTAAGACATCAGGAAACCGTCATAGAAAAATCTTTTTGATTTCTATGATTTAAAAAAAAATCGTTCCCCAAATTTGCCGCCCCTAAAATCTGCCGCCCTAGGCTCGAGCCTACTCAGCCTGCTGGTAAATCCGCCACTGGTTATTCCGCAAATTTACTTGCATAAGAGTTAGAATTAATAACAATTTCCTCAGTAGAAACTTTGCAAATCAGAATTGCCTTTTTAGTGTTATGGCTCGCAACCATTACTATTGAGCCGTCCCACCCATACGGTTCAACAATGAAAAATAGAAATCTTTTGGGTTGTGAAAATAAATAATAAATATTTTAAATATTTATATTTAAGATATAATATAATATAATAAATATGTACAATAAGTTTCATTTAATTTTCTTAATAGAATCAGAGCTATCACCAGTATTTACATCTATGGTAATTGGTTGAATGCTAATATCAATTATATTTTGCTCTCGGGCATACCACTTTTCTATAATTTCATGAGTATGCCTAACACATTTCCTAAATTTGTTGATCACTTTGTTGCAGTGCCTCTTTCCACATATTTATAACAGAGCTATCTGAATACCCATCTTTACCAATATATTTATTGTAATATGACTTGCAATTTACCCAAATTAATTCAATAGCGTTGAATTCACAATGATAGGGCGGTAGTCCCAGCACTTCATGACCATGTTCTCGTAGTAACTCATCAATTTTATACACGTTTCCTTTTCTATTCATTTTTGCAGTTTGTAGCAATTCAGGTTTTGTAAGTTTTGTATCAAACTTAATGTTGTTTGTTGTCAACCATGTAACAATCTCATTTTTTGTCGAATTAGTAGAAGGTTGCTTTTCTAAAAGAACACTATGATATGGAGCATTATCCATAACAATAAGAGATGGCTCTTCTAAGTTGGGAATTAATTGAGTACTTATCCATTTCATATAAATATTTCATTGTTCATTTCTCCACAGTAATCAGCTTCTCTAGATTTTGAACAGAATAATAAACTTGCTTCAGAGACAAATCCTTTGGTACAAACAGCATGAACAATTATAAAACGTTTACCATCATAACCATCTGGTTCACGTACACTTTTAGTGCTGTTGTCTTGCCAAGAATATGTCCTCCATTTCTTTTTTCTAACTCACAATACTCCAACACATTTAGAACCAGCTTCTGTGCGTTTTTCCAGGCATACCTGTTCTTAAAAAATCATTCATAAATAGTTCTGGTCTTTCAGAAAATTAGGTCAATATTTTCTACATTGGTGGAAGCAAAATATGTTTCATACAATTCAGTTTAATGGAATTCTATCCATAACCATGATGAAATGTCAATTTAAGGTTAGTTTTCATTGCGAAGTAAATAAATAATAAGTAGATAAATAATCTTTACTTACCACAATAATTCGAACACTCGGGTGTAAGTAAGTCGTTATAACAAATGTTTTTTAATTAAATGTATATGCAAGGGGCAAAAAAATTAATGAAAATGTGAAATAAAAATGTAAACAAAGTCTTTGGTCTGTCAACGTACAAATTCGCGTTAAACTTATCGCCGACATTCATCATATGACTATCTCTGTTTGTTATATTATGTTGTAATGGAACAAACGGTGTCATTTCGGGGGTTTAGATTCTGTGAGTAAGAAAGAGATGTACTACAAAAAGTAGTATGTGAATAATTTCATACATGGGAAAAGATTCACCGAACGAACTGTAATCAATATTTCATACATTGATTTCTTTGAAAATTAGAAATGAAAGCTATTTAGTTTTTATAGCATTAAAAAACATAAAAACTAATAAACTTTTTATACTCAATTGTTAAAATCTATCGTATATTTTTTAAATGTTCGCCTTAGGCAAAATAACAATTGGTTATTATTAAACTTCTGTCTGTATTAATAATCTTTGATCTCGAATATAATTATGAAGATGTGATTTGAAAAAGTAAAAATTGTGAGCGTTATTTATATTTGGTTCCCACCAGGTAAAACAGAATGGTGCTTAAGTGTATATTTATGTATAACACAAGATTTATTCTAAACTATACTATAAATTCACAATTTTCTCGCCAAATTTGAGGTTATTTTTCCAAAAACCAGTATTTTTATCAACCTACTTAAATCTAAAGTTACTTCTTTTTTAAAGAAAACACGTTAAGTAGTGGTAATGTAATATTTTGAGTAATTTGGTAGCTTCCAGAACAACGTTTCGTATTTCTGGTAGTTTTCTATAAATAAACAAATAAAAGTGCATGTCATTCTTTTAAGAAAACAAACAGTGATTTGCTATAAACCAGATGTGTAGGGATAAAGGGGATGTGGGCTAATATTTAACTTCCTAACCCAGCCACACACGTCGCAAAAGCCCCATGAAAACACCCAAATACGACCATAATGGTGACGACCCTCGAATAGGTGGCCGAATGGATGGTGTTTACCAATAAAGAACAAACATTAATTTCAACATTCTTTTATATTATTTATTTTAGTTATTTAATTTGGAATACCCGAAAAAAATTGTAGATTAGATTAGATTAGGACACCCAGCTAGGGATTAATGCTTTTCCCACGATCTTGGTTCTTTTCTGGTTTTTATATGATGTATGTATATATTTTGGGTTGACATTCACTGAGACCTAAGAGATCTATTGAGCCCCCTCACTTCTACTTATTTTCTGAGGAGAGGCTCAGAAACTAGTAGTTCCTTTAGTCCTCATCTATATAGCAGAGCAAAAAGAGCATATGTGGCTTATGAGCAGTGTCGGAGGACAGTGGGACGCACATGGGGTCTGTCACCCCGTGTGGCCACCTGGATCTACACTACGATAATAAGACCCATGTTAACGTATGGAGCAATTGCATGGGGACCGAAGGTTCTACAAGCAACGGCCATCCAAAAATTATATCAAATACAGTAAATGGCTTGCTTAAACATCACAGGAGCCATGAGAACAACACCAACCGCAGCAATGGAACTAATTACTGGTCTGACCCCTCTGGACCTGCACGTCAAGGAGGTTGCGTTAATGGCCATGGTACGATTGCGCACGGCTGGTGTAAACCCCGATGTAGGAGTGGGCCAATTGAGGTTAAGCCTATGGCAGGAGGCGCTCACTGCGCTACCTCTGCTGCAGGCAGCCAACGATGCAATTGAACCCAGGTTTTTGTTTAACAAACCCTACAAAATTCAAATAAAACAGACCACAGAGCCAGATGCTGCAAATGCAATACGCATATATACAGATGGTTCAAAAATGAAAGAAGGCTCAGGATGTGGAGTTTACTCGAGAGCTCTAAGCCTAAAGATTAAGTGGGGAATGGGAAACAATACCAGCGTGGTTCAAACAGAACTGGCTGGTATCTCAATTGCCACAAAAGAACTAACCAGAAGAGGAATTTCTGGCAAAAACATAATAATCTGCACAGATAGTAGACAAGCCCTATTAGCCTTGAACAGACAACGTGTTATATCGAGGCTAGTACTAGAGTGCCACCAAGATTTAGCTGACGCATCGGCAGATAACAATATCATCCTGAGGTGGGTTAAAGGGCACGACAGAAGTAAAGGAAATCGCATTGCTGATTCTTTATCCAGGGAAGCCGCTGGACTAAAAATTCTAGGACCCAGTGACACCTACGGCCTAACGACTTCGACAATTGCGGAACTAGCCAAACGTTACACCCATGCTCAATTCCTTAAGAGACGGGATGGAATCAAAGGATGCAGTCTTGCCAGGATCACCCTGGGCGACCCTGGGAAGCTGGCGCCGAAGAAATATTTGGCGATGACCAGGAAAAACCTACGTTTAACAGTAGGATTTCTGACTGGTCACTGTCAACTAAGGAAACACCTCCATACTATGGGGCTAGTGGACACATCTCTATGCAGGATGTGTGAACAGGAAGATGAAACTGTCAGGCATGTCTTATGCGAGTGTCCGGAGTTATCGTCAATAAGAGAGTGTGTGTTCGGTGAGTCTTGGCCTACACCTGCCGATATAAAGGAGATATCTCCCAGTGACCTGTTCACCTTCCTGAGAAGGACAGGATGGACGATGACCTAGGAGGACAACTCCTCGGGAGGATGTACAATGGGTCACATGTGGCCTAAGTGCTGTGAGCTTACACACTCCCCCTCCCTACTCTACAGATACAGATAGTCCTATTTCTCGAAGGAATTTAAGGATGTCTGCAGGTTTCATCTTAGGTAAATGTTCCTCTTCTATCCAGTAATCTCCCAGGTGCTGGTGCTCTAGGATTCTGAAGTGCTGTATAGTTGGAAAGTATGTGGATGGAGGTTTCTTCTTCCACAAAATCTGCATTCTTCTTCCTCCACTATTTTGAGCTGTTTCAGGTGCCCATTCTGGCGACAATGTCCCGTTATGATCCCTGTTAAAACTCTTAGCGCAGTTTTACTTTGACTTATGCATTCATTTGATCTTCCTCCGCTATTTGATCTCAACAGGTTGTAGTCACCCAGAAGAGTCTTTAATTGTATAAGCCCTACTAGATCTTTCCAATGTTCAGATCTTCTCCTTTTCTCGGCTTTACCTATTTCTCCCAATATTACATTGGGGTTGATTCCGCAAAAGGGTTCAGGCCCCCACAAAGGTTTTTCAGTCCCCCTCTTTGCTATTTCATTTCCTTCTATTACAGTGTGTCCTGGAATCCATAGTAAGGCGACTATATTGCTCTCGCCCAGTTCAATGAGTTTGTCTAGGCATTCCCACACCATTTTTAAACTGATTACACAAGAGCTCAGTGCTTTAATGGCTGCTCGACTATCCGGCATTATGATTTTATAATGATTTAATTCATTTTAATACGTTTCGGAAGCGTTCCAACTGCCATTATCAAGAATTGACATCGTTGGAAGTATATTTTCAAGACTCCATATATTATTTATTCTGATTTTTAATGTGCTACATGTTCCACCTAAATAAAATTTGTCTCATTCGCAGAGCTACTACTGTCCAGTATTTAATACATTGTGCGACAGAAGTCGAGTTACGTACTGTATTTTTTCCAATTTTAGGTTCAATAAAAATATCTTTCTGGGATATTTATAACTGTATTAAACTCTACAGCTAGTTGGAGGAATGTTTTCCGTTATAATTAAGATTTAATTAATTAATTAATTAATTAATTTAAGTTTTTAAAGAACCAAAAGTTAACATATAACGACTTCAAATAAGATGGTTATTAATTAGTTTCGGCTAATACCTATCAGGCTATGAAGAAGGGGATGGGTAATTTGGTCCCCGCTACCAGTGTTAATCCTTTGGTAGCCAGACACTTCGATAATCCGGCTGGTAATTTCGCCCCCAAACTAAAATATAATTATTTCTGCTTCTTGGAAATTTTTAGGAATCAGGTGTTTAGGCGGATATAAAACCCTTATATTATTATAATTTGCAATCATTTGAATTATTACTTAGTTTGAGTACGTGTGAATTGTTGTGAGAAAGCAAATTATGGAGGTGAAAATTATTAAAAGTAATCGTGGCAAGGATTTACTTGTAGTTAACGGTTACAAGTTTAATTTCCACAAAAAACTGAAAACTTCAGAAGAAACTTGTTGGAAATGTACCAACAGAAAATGTAAGGCCTGTATCTATACATTAGGTGTATCAAGTGCAATATTCGTGACTAAAACTTCATCCGAACACTGTCATCTTGCGGACATTTCAACGTTAAATAGGCAAACAGTTTCTGCAGTTAGCAAGAGAAAAGCTGTTGACGATATTTCTGAAAAACCGTCAAAAATTATACGTATGGCATTGAAAGAAAATTTACCAGCGACACTAACAACCAGGGACGTCGAGTACGTTAGGAAGAATATGTATAATAGTCGACGTAAGTTTATACCAACGCTTCCGAAAAATATTAACGATGTTCATGAAATTTTGAATTCGATTGACGTAAAAACTTCGCGTGATGAACAATTCCTTTTTATTAATTGTGTGTTAAATAATATCATTGTGTTTACGTGTCTTTCAAATCTTGAAGCTCTGGGGAAAACGCAACGAATCTACGTCAACGGCACATTTGATTATTGTGCCAAATATTTCACACAAATGGTTACAATTCACGGTTTTTTACACGGACATTACATACCTTTAATGGTATGCCTTCTACCCAATAAAAAATCGGAAACATACGAAAGACTGTTTCTTTTGGTTCAAGATAAGTGCTCCAAAATTAATATTAACTTCGATTTTAAGGAAATAGTGTGTGATTTTGAAATGGCCATACATAAAGCCGTACGAAAAGTTTGGCCTTCCACCCAAATCATCGGATGCAGATTTCATCTCGCCCAGGCATGGTTCAGGAAAATTAAAACTATCGGTCTAGTTGTGGAATATAACGATGCGAGCAGTGATATTGGTCGGTGGTTGCACTTGACTTTTGGTCTTACTTATTTAGATCCTAATGAAGTGGGTGATTGCGTTGCGTTCGAACTATTCGAAAATAGACCAAATGACATGAGATTGGAGAAGTACGCTGATTATCTAATCGAGAATTATGTTGATGAAGAATCTCTTCTTCCACCGACAATTTGGGCCAAAAATTCGTCTGATCTCACGCGAACAACAAACGCTTGCGAAGCTTTTCACAGAACTTTTAACGATTCATTTTACAAAGAACATCTAAATATAATAACATTTCTTGATAAATTAAATGAATTCCAAATCGAAACTTATATCAAGTTGCAAAGTTGTCGTTTGAAACATTATGTAAGAGACCCTAAAATTAGAAATCGTCAAAAATTTATTGAAAACCTTATAGAAAAATACAAAAACTCTGAAATAGATAGAACTCATCTTTTAACATGTATTTCATTTAAATGTGTAAAATTTTGAAATTCTCATTTGTGTAAAAATTATTTATATGTTCATGCCATAGAGTTGAAATTAAAACCTTTAAACTATTTTCATGTTTTGATTTTATTTCTTCTTTGAACCGAAAGCATATACCTGATTGCGGGGACGAAATTACTTGTAGGGAATTTATACCTGTCAGCCATGGGGACCAAATTACCTTTTGAAATTTCGTGACGTCATCTTTGGGGACCAAATTACCAACTCCGATGAAGAAATAAGATTGATTTTAGAATTTATTGATCAGATCTTACGAAAAATAGCATTGAGAAGATTTCACTAGGATGGGTTCGATAAGGTATACTGTTTCGTTCCAAATGGCCTTGTACCTAATCTAATTATCATCCAAAGTTAAACTTTTTGAAACATTTTATTGGATCTTTTCATGAAACACACTACCGCACTTTTAATGTCATTTTACGCGGCGCAATAACAACCGAATTGAAATGAAAGATTGGAAATTTTCAAATAAATAAATCGTAAAATTTATGAGTTTATCATATAAAATTTATCTCGCGTGTAAATAAATTCGGTTTGATTCAATGTAATTAACCGCATTTATCAAACAAACAGTGGTATACATGCAGTATTAACACGTTAAATCATCACTATTTACAAAACATATTACTAGACAAAACATAAAACATCCGAGCGGTTAAATTTAAAGTAAAAAGTAACTTTAAGGGATTAAACCCGACGCATCCAAATGTATTTTGCGCAATTGTTTTGTATGAACAAGTTTATGTTTACAGAACAAATTAAGTTGGAGTTAAAGAAAATATCTTGGCGGTGTATTAAAAAGACAAATTTCTGTTTTAGACTCTTGATTAATCTTTGTTTTGTAATGTTGATTTGTGGTTGGTACTTTCAAATTTCCCGACAAAAGAAAAATTCTGTATTATAAAGCTCGACACGTGAATCTTGAATGATCGAAATTGATAGATTTTCTTGGTTCTTTTAATATGAAAATTTGCTGTCTTTGAAAATGAGCTAAAAATATTCAGATTTTGAGTCTTGACTAATAGTCCAGTAACTGAAGACCTGAAAATAGGCAAACCTATCAATATATTTGTCCAATAATTTTTTTTGGCTTGATTTGTAGGTCTTGACAGGTACTTCAAGGGGAGAAAAAGTTCTCCAAGATTGCCCCTTAGCTAAGGGCCCAAAATGGCCCCTAACGCCCACCTAAAAACGGTTTCCCGCCATTATCTCCCGAAATATGCAATTTGGAAAATTTTTGTTCAGGTAAAAAGTGAAGTTCGTTAAATTATCTACAAAAATGGTCCCTATCATTTTTTTCCAAAATGCGATAGTTTTCGAGATAATCGCATCCAAACGTCCCCTCGCTTACGCGGCTGCACTACCTCTATAAATGCTACCGTCTATAAAATTAACTTGTAAACCGGCGGACAAATTCTTCCATAACTCGGTCAAAAATTTATATTTTTCGATGATTTAAAGTTCATTGTAATGGGAATATCCGTAGGTATCAATATGTGTACATTAAACCCCGTTCTCGCCCGTCGAGGACATTGCAAAAAGTGGCCAATGTTATTTTTCCCCAATATTTTGGCCTCTTCCATTAAATCATTGACATTTTATTTATTTTAAATGGTTTATTATCCCTTGTTTTTTCAAATGGGGTCTGGGGAGGTCCTGAATGTTCCTAGAAATTTTTTTCAGTATCTTTTTGTCGTTTCAATAAAAGGTTTATTTATTTATTTGCATTTTTCAGTCGTTTTCGGAGTTCTCACAAATCTTTCAAATTTTCCCGGTCCCTGGAAAATGAGTGCATTGTATTCCGAATAAAAATATTGGTTCAGAGAGTAGACATAGTAAGCTTTCAAATAGTGTGCATTTAATAACAAAATAATTGAACATTAGTTCTTTATTTTCGCTTGTTTACAAGATTTGTGAGAACTCCGAAAACGACTGAAAAATGCAAATAAATAAATAAACTTTTTATTGAAACGCCACAAAGATACTGAAAAAAAAGTTCCAGGAACATTCAGGACCTCCCCAGACCCCATTTGAGAAAACAAGGGATAATAAACCATTTAAAATAAATAAAATGTCAATGATTTAATGGAAGAGGCCAAAATATTGGGGAAAAATAACATTGGCCACTTTTTGCAATGTCCTCGACGAGCGAGAACGGGGTTTAAGGAACACATATTGATACCTACGGATATTCCCATTACAATGAACTTTAAATAATCGAAAAATATTGATTTTTGACCGAGTTATGGAAGAATTTGTCCGCCGGTTTACAAGTTAATTTTATAGACGGTAGCATTTATAGAGGTAGTGCAGCTGCGTAAGCGAGGGGACGTTTGGATGCGATTATCTCGAAAACTATTGCATTTTGGAAAAAAATGATGAAGACCATTTTTGTAGATAATTTAACGACCTTCACTTTTTACCTAAACAAAAATTTTCCAAATTGCATATTTCGGGAGATAATGGCGGGAAACCGTTTTTTGGGGGGCTTAGGGGCCATTTTGGACCCTTAGCCAAGGCGCAATCTTGGAGAACTTTTTCTCCCTTTGAGGTACCTGTCGAGACCTACAAATCAAGCCAAAAAAAATTATTGGACAAATTTATTGATAGGTTAGCCCCTTCAGTTACTGGACTGAGAATGCCTGGACAAACTCAATGAACTAGGCGAGAAGAATATAGTCACCTTACTATGGATTCCAGGACACACTGGAATAGAAGGAAATAAAATAGCAGATGAACTAGCAAAGAAGGGGACTGATATACCTTTCTGGGAGCCTGAACCCTTTTGCGGAATCAGCCCCAATGTAATATTGGAAGAAATAGGTAAATCCGAGGAAAAGAGAAGATCTGACCATTGGAAAGATCTAGTAGGGCTTATACAATCAAAGACTCTTCTGGGTGACTACAACCTGTTGGGATCAAAAGAATGCATAAGTCAAAGTAAAACTGCGCTAAGAGTTTTAACAGGGATCTTAACGGGACATTGTCGCCTGAATGGGCACCTGAAAAAGCTCAAAATAGTGGAAGAAGATGAAGAAGAATTCAGATTTTGTGGAAGGGAAGAAGAAACCTCCATCCACATACTTTCCAACTGCACAGCACTTCAGAATCTTAGAGCACAGCACCTAGGAGATTACTGGATAGAAGAGAAACATTTGCCTAAGTTGTAGCCTGCAGACATACTAAAATTCCTCCGGGAAATAGGACTAAAGGAACTACTAGTTTCTGAGATTCTCCCAAAATAAATACATACATACATACAAGTTACCAAGACATTTTTTTGTAGAAATGTAAGGTTAGGTTTGTAGTCAGGGCCAAAATTTCATCAAACAAATTCAGCTTCTGAGAGATGATAATGTAGAGCCAAGTTAAGAACTAGATGTCTCGAAAAATGTTTTAAACCATGTTAAAAACCAAAATCCTCAATGTCTACAGAAGGATGTATAAAAATGTTGTCCTTGAGAACCGGGTGTTCAAATATAAGTGACCGAATCAACTTTGTTTCACTAATTTTTCAATAAACACATGGGAGACAACGAGAAGGCAGACTCTCTTGCAAGGAAGGGAGCTGCACGTGTTTCTATCGGACCGGAACCTACAATTGGCATCTCAATAAGTTTTGCCAAACAAACACTAAATACCTGGACAGCAAGAAGAGCTTTCAGACTTCTGGCATAATTTACCAGGATTGGTTATTCAAAATTGGCGCCCAACGTGGGGCCTGTTTTACACATCGTCCCTCTCATCAATAAATCTTGAAACTTGGAAGTATGGACAGTAGTTGAAGCAATTATCTTATTATTGTCCTACATATCTTTCTCTTATCGTATTATCTATCTTTAAATCGTTCAAACTAAATGTTGATTATCTTTTATCTCATGAATTAGATTATGAACTTTCTTATCGTGGCTTAGAGATACCTTCACTGGTTACAGAGAAGAAGAAATTATTGCGCGATGTTCTAACACAAGAAGTATCTATGAGGAGTTCAATCTCATGAACTTCTATTTTCTACGGAAATTACGGGTATTAAGATTTCTTTTGCCGACTTGAAGAAGAAGGTTCAAGATTTTGTTGGAACTTCTTCGGACGTCGAGTATAGAAGGTTGACTTGTCGTCTAACTCACCTCACACAACGTACTTCTCGTTTAACTTGCGAGAAGGACGAACAAGAACAAGTAAACAAACATTTAACATCAGGAATATTCTGTTTAGAAGGTGAATTAGTTAGCAAACTCAATGTTATTGATCCCGATCCCGATCCACACCAGTAAATACAAGTCAAAGTTTTTCTTTTTCTAAATTTGTACTGTGTGTACTTTGTACCTGCCAATTTGTACGTGACATTCCGGACGAAGTAGTTTCTATGAGGTAGATTAACATCAGACACCTAGGACCTGTCCCAAGAAAATAAGGAAAGTAAAAAGTAAAAGCTCTCCACATTGAGTCGCCGTTGCAATTTATCTTGCCTTATTATTTTAAATAAATAATAGGTGACAAAACATCCTTCGAAGAAAAAAATGTTAGACTACAGCAGGCATGACCTACGTTGTCTAACAGGCCACTGTCATCTGAATCATCATATGCTGAAACTTGGACTGTCGACTTGCCGTCTTTGTTTGGAAGATGATGAAACAGCAGAGCGTATAATTTGTGCCTGCCCCGCCGCGGATCGAATCAGGTTTCTGATGTTTTGCAGGGTCTCTATCTCGCCCTCGGACCTGAAATATCATTCTCCAAATAAACTAATCGGTTTTGTTAAGAAGCTGAATTTGTTTGGTGAAATCTGAATAGGTGTGAGCAACAATAGACTCTTGCCAGTCGCAGTGGAGAGCCTTGATAGACTCGCTCACAAGAAACCTAACCTAACCACCAAAGCTTAAACGCGAAATAAATCCACACAGAAATGATTTTTATTTCTCTATTCGCGCCTTCGTATAAAATTAAACGTCTGTCTTACTATTTTCGACTTTACCTACCGCTTTGCCAAAGAAACTAAATGCATAAAACACACACATCAGACCTTTTTAGAACTTAATTTAAGAGGCTGACTTTTGAATTTAATTTAACAGAAAACAAATCAAAGGGGTTTATTAAGCAGGTGAAACTGGTAGTTTTATGCTATACTAACCTCACTAATTACCTTCCACCAGGTGCGGATTTCCAAGATTAATATTCTTGAAATCTTAAACCTTAACGATTTCCACGGTATTTTCACTAAAAATAGTTTAAATTCGAGTAATTATTAGATATTAGGTGTTAGATAACAAACAACTTATGTTTTAAACGAAAAAATATTATTATTCATCGCTGCTAGCATCCCAAAACCTTATTAAGTCAAAATATTATTACAGTTTCCTGTATTTGGTAAACTTTGAAGTGTAATTCAATATCCGTCGGGGCATATGGCTTCGTATTGAAGACGCTGAGAAACGGTACAAAGAATAATACAAAATATATCAAGAACAAACAAGGAGTTATACAAAGAGGAGAAGCGGAAATTATGGATAGGTGGAGGGAATATTTTGGAGAATTATTAAACGTAGAAAACGAGCATGAGATACTGAATGATGAGGAAGTAATCACCAATCAAGAAAAGAATGATATAAACAAAGAATTGATAATACTGGAGGAAGTCAAAGATGCCATACAGACATTAAAAAGGGGGAAGGCAGCAGGACACGACAATATCACGACCGAAATGCTACAGAATATGGGAGAAAAAGGACTTCAATTAATAACAGACATGTTTAATAGAATATGGGAAGAAGAGAAAATACCGGAGGATTGGGAGCTAGGAATAATAATGCCATTATTTAAAAAAGGGGAAGGCAGTGACTGTAACAATTATCGCGGAATAACAATACTAAGTATGGTACTAAAAGTTTCTGAAAGAATTTAAGAGAAGCGATTACGGAACATAATAGACATTCAGTTGGAACAGTCACAAAGTGGCTTCAGAAAAGGAAGAAGTACCAATGACCATATATTCACAATTCGGCAAATTATAGAGAAAAAGTATTCGCAAGGTGAAAAAGTATACTTAGGATTTATAGATATACAGAAGGCATTTGACAGCATCCCAAGAAATTTAGTTTGGCAAAGCTTAAGACAAAGAGGCGTTGGGAAGAAATTGAGGAATAATATAAGATGCATCTATAAAACAACCAGGAATTATGTTAGGAAAGACAATGCACAATCGAATGAATTTGTAATAAAAGAGGGGCTGAGACAAGGGGGAGTATTGAGTCCTGTACTATTCATCACAGTGAAGGACGATGTGCTTAAAGAACTAAGCCTAACCTATCTGAGTGTGTATTTGCGGACGATTTTGTTATATTCGCAAAGAACGAAAGAGACCTGCAACATTATCTATTGGCATGGAAAAGAGCATTGAAAATTTGGAATATGAATATAAATATAGAAAAGAGTAAAGTAATGGTTATAGGAAAAGAAAACGAGAACATGAACTTACAACTAGAAGGAACTGAACTACAACAAGTTAATAATTTCAGATATTTAGGAATACAGATACAAAGTAATGGAAAACAAGAAACAGAAATAAATGAAAGGATAAGTGCCGCAGTAAAAGTATACCATAGCTTGAATAAAAATTTCCTAGGCAGAAAAGAGATATCCAAACAAACAAAACTAAAGACAACAGTTGAAGTGGTTGAAGTCGTTAGGCCGTAGGTATCACTGGGTCCTCAACTTTTTAGGACACTGGCTAAAGAATCAGCAATGCGGTTACCTTTTCACTGTTGTCGTGCCCTTTAACCCACCTCAGGATAATATTGTTATCTGCCGAGGCGTTAGCTAAATCTTGGTGGCACTCTAGTACTAGCCCCGATATAACACGTTGTCTGTTCAAGGCTAATAGGGCTTGTCCACTATCAGTGCAGATTGTTATGGTTAGTTCTTTTGTGGCAATTGAGATACATGCCAGCTCTGTTGGAACTACGCTGGTATTGTTTCCCATTCCCCACTCAATCCTTAGGCTTAGTGCTCTCGAGTAAATAGTTTCCAGATATTCGTAAAACGTTTCTCTTTCCAATGTCTCCTTACTATTAAATTCTAAGATATTTAACATACGATTGCTAACGTATTACTGTAATTCAATCCTCTATGTATTTCTTGAAACAGACTAAAAGTTATTTGCATAACAAATCACATAGAGCTCAATCACTCCCTGTGTTTATACTATAACAGCTCGACAAGAAAATTATATAGTAAGAATGGTAGCGCGTGAATATAATTAATTTCTCTGGCGATACAGAAAGCAAGGAAAATAAAAAATAATTAAAGTCTAATTAAAGATTAGTGAGTTTATTAATAAGAATGTGTTAAATGAAATAAAATTGTTGGCAACTGAAATTATGTCCATGTTTTTTCAACAACTCATCCACATAGTACATTTTAGAATGGTTGGCACGTTTGACAAGATGCAAAAGTTCTGCTTTAAGGGGCATCTACCAAATTCGACCTTGCACAATTATGCTTTGTATATTTTTTTGTTTCCCTACGTCCTCACGTTTAAGTTCACATAACGAAAATTTTATTAGAAATATGAAAGCTCCGCAACATGTAGGTAGCCAAGCGGTCCAATCGGATTTTGGTTCACGTACTACTCTATAAGCTTCGTCAGTACTGAACTGGGAGACCGCCGAGACCGGCGAGCGTTGTATCAACAATGGAACCGCACCCGACTACCGAAGCAGAGAGACAATGTCAGTCATAGAAGGATAGAAAAGCGAGAGATGGATTTTTATCCGATATTTTAGTGGTAGCAACCGAATTTCAATAAGGAATTGTACGGTCATAAGTAATTCGAGGATTCTGAGATTTTTATATAGTATTCATAAAGCTTCAAATTAGACTTCTTATCAATTAGTTTTTCCATTTAATCCATATTTAATTCTTTACAAGCGCTCAAACTTTGCTTAATATGTGTAATTACCTCATGATTCGTATTTTTTTCAACAAAATTTGGTTAGCATTTCAAAGTTTTTATTCGATGAGAACTCAAAGTTCAACATTAATCTACATGATATATTTTTTTCTTAATTTTCAATACATCCATTACCTCAAAATTCTTTGCCAAAAATACTTCGATATTTTGTCAAATCGCTGCCGATAGATTCCCCTTAACTGTACAAGTGAGCCTCGAAATATTAAATCTGTTGCCATATTTTTTAAAAGTATAAAATTTGTCTTTCTGTTATTAATTTATAATCTTCTACCTGTTTATATCATGATCTACATCCTGTATATATTGATACAGTCAATACCTTTCATTTTAACTTCTACTGACGCAATCTTGTTAGTTTTTGAAAATTAATGCTATACAAATTTGAACAACAGATGCGCAGAAAAGTTTAGAAAAGCATAAGACGTTTGAAGATAGGTGGATAGCTAAAAATAGTCCTTTTCGGTGGCCTCCTCGTTCACCAGATAAACCCGGCGGCCTCGAATTGCGGACCGATTACCTGATTTTAATAATTCCGTACTCGAACTGCGGACCAAACCAAGAAGACCCCTCTTTTAAAAACCATGAATTGCGGACTAAGCCTTCCTCACAAATACGTACATCGAATTGCTATACACTCAAATCTATTACGGAAAATGAGGATGCAGCCTTCCTCACAAATACGTACATCAAACTACTACACACTCAAATCTATCATAGAAAACAAGGATGCAGCCCTTCTCTTTCGACTTGGTCCGCAATTCATGGGTCATTAAAAACACATGACAAATTTTGAAAATCATTTATGGTTTTTGGTCCGCAGTTCATGTACGCCCGATAAACCACATTTAGATTTTTTTGTATGAATTTATACTTAACTGTATACAATTCCAAAATTCAAAACAAACCGTTTATAATGCAGAACATACCAAAAACACTCCGTTATTTCAGTAGCTCGTAACGTTAGTAGTATAATACTAAATATTAGTATGAATACCTCACAAAAACATTCTTCAATTCACTTTCTGAGCTGTATGTATATATCTGTCGAGATGAATCGTTATCCATATAGCATACTGACATTTACGATTATGGAATGTGTCGCTGCTTTAAAATTGTTTTTGTTATTGTGCTCATTTTGCATGTCTGTTCTTCTTGGAATCGTCTTTATAAAAGATATATATTGCATTGAGATAACTTCAAGTTGACATAAATTCATTTATCATCCATTAGATTTTTTATTAATTGTTGGAAATTTGATATCTCGGTCTCGGAATCTTTGTATTTATAATATATAACGCCTACATATATTATATTAACGTAGTTATTCTACGGGGGGTCATTGAAAAGTATTTGTATTGTGTTTTATACAAAATACAGCAAGCGCCAAATGTGATGGCGATAGACTCTCCCAACTAAGTTACTATTAGATTGCGATAAGCCCCAACAGAATTGGAGGACAACTACATAAGAGGTGAAGTGGGGAACTGGCTAGTTAGGGAACACCAACTCAAATGAAGGGTGACACAAGGACACCTCCTTATTATGAGTCTACTGAATAAGTTAGACAAGGAACTCTCGTCCAGGCTATTGAAACTGGGTGGGAGTACCGACCTGGTGACTGGACACTGTACCCTGAAGAAGCATCTGCACAGGATGGGCAAAGTTAGTGAACCTATGTGCATACTCTGCTTCTGTGAGAACTTACAAGGTCTCAGACGGAAGCACTTTGGAATGGAAATAAGGCAACCCTCACAAGTACTGAAGATTCCTCCAGATAAACTTTTGATGTTGAAAACATTCTGATATACAGGGTGTCCCACGACGAGTTAAAACTATCTGTATATGGCAAAATACATGGTAAAATCATGAAAATTTCTACGTTTGAGTTTTCGGATACGATCTTTTTAACTGAAATATTTTCAAAGATGGCAGACTTCCGGTTCTACCAGAAGTCAAATGCAACTTTGTTATTTTGAACAGAACACCCTATATATTAATACATTTTTGAAATCTACCTAAAATTTTAGTATAGTTTTGCCTGAAAACCTTTTTTCGAAAAATGCATACTTTTTGAGTTATTGATTTTTTTGTAAAAAATTTGACCGTTGCAGACCCTTGTAAATTATTTTTTCGCGAGGATTCCCTTGAAAATATGAAAATGGTTTCTGTTCGGTTGCTTCAAGCAATTTTAGACGTATTTGAATCTATGTTGAAAAATTTTCATTTTATACAGGATGTGTATAAAAAGTGTTCAAAGTTTAACCTTGCACAATTATGCTTTGTATATTTTTTTGTTTCCCTACGTTTTCACGTTTAAGTTCACATAACGAGAATTTTATTAGAAATATGAAAGCTCCGCAACATGTAGGTAGCCAAGCGGTCCAAGCGGATTTTGGTTCACGTACTACTCTATAAGCTTCGTCAGTACTGAACTGGGAGACCGGCGAGCGTTGTATCAACAATGGAACGGCACGCGACTACCGAAGCAGAGAGACAATGTCAGTCATAGAAGGATAGAAAAGCGAGAGATGGATTTTTATCCGATATTTTAGAGGTAGCAACCGAATTTCAATAAGGAATTGTACGGTCATAAGTAATTTGAGGATTCTGAGATTTTTATATAGTATTCATAAAGCTTCAAATTAGACTTCTTATCAGTTAGTTTTTCCATTTAATCCATATTTAATTCTTTACAAGGGCTCAAACTTTGCTTAATATGTGTAATTACCTCATGATTCGTATTTTTTTCAACAAAATTTGGTTAGCATTTCAAAGTTTCTATTCGATGAGAGCTCTTAAGTTCAACATTAATCTACATGATATATTTTTTTCTTAATTTTCAATACATCCATTACCTCAAAATTCTTTGCCAAAAATACTTCGATATTTTGTCAAATCGCTGCCGATAGATTCCCCGTAATACATGGTAAATATGGCAAAGTTGTTACAAGAACAAATGTGCTTTATTTGCAGTAAGATATCCTGCATCTCTAAAAATTTACAGAAAACATTTAATATCTGGATAACGGTAAGGTTTAGGTATAGGAAAGTATACATTAATTTGCCTTATTTTTTCCCCCTGAATGCATCAAAATAGAAAAAACCGAATGGTTCTATTTAAAAAAGTAAAGAAATTTGATATTTATGATGTTAAACTTTGAACACTTTCTATACACACCCTGTATAAAATGAAAAATTTTTCAACATAGATTTAAATAGGTCTGACCTTGCTGAAAGCAACCGAACAGAAACCATTTTCATATCTTCCTCTTAAAAAAATTATTTGTAAGGGTCTGCAAATTTTGTATAAAAAAATTAATAACTCAAAAATTATGCATAAGTTTTCAAAAACCGAAATGTAGAAATTTTCATGATTTTACTATAAGTAATTTGCCATATACAGATAGTTTTAACTCGTCGTGGGACACCCTGTATACAAGTACAATTCAAAAGAACTGGAAGGAAAAAGTTGAACAAAGATATGATATTAGAAATAAGCTGCGAGATTAATTTGAAAAAACTACTAATAGGTATGCTGTTTATACAGAAAAGTATGATTCAGTTGGTATTTAGACCTTTCTAACCTAACATACTGCCAAATGAGCTAGCAACCAATAAAATACCACGAATTAGAAGTGTATGCAAGGCTCTTGATATTACCACAGGTAATAAAATTCACATCCTTACGGATAGTAGACAAGCACTACTAGCCCTGAACAGACCACGTATCACATCAGGCCTAGTACTGGAGTGTCACCTGTAGCAACAACGAAGTCACTCTAGGCTGGATCAAGGGCCACAGTAAATCAAAAGGTAAACATTGCCGACTCACTAGCCAGAAAAGCAGCCCCCAAAAACTCTTGGGACCTGGCACTTTCATTGGTCTGTCGGCGTCAGCTATGATTGACCTGATAAAGGAACACTCCCTTGAAAAGTTTAAGGGTAGATGAGACGATGCAGAAGGTTGCAGGCTTGCCAAGGATCTGTTGCAGTATCCGGACAGCAAAGTAGCCAAAAAATACGTCACTATGAACAGTCAGAACCTTCGAACAGCCGCGGGTATTCTGACCGGTCACTGCCACCTACGAAAACACCTCTACAGACTGGGTCAATTGTGGCCTGAGTGCTATGGGGTCACCCATCCTTCAAATTCTTACAGATACAGAAGGCTCTTGATTGCCTGTTATTGTTCTGCAGTCAGATGTTTTTGTAATCGTATTGACACTGGCGCCCTCTACCATTACTAAAAATTGAAATACTTGTAGTTCTATCAATGATTCAGTATGTAATAAAGACGTAATTGAATTCAATCCACCTATTTTCCTCCATCCTGTATTCTAATATAGTTATCAAAACTTTCCTTTTCCAACAGTTCCAACCATCCTTAACATTGAATGTGATAGTAATCGATGTTTAACATTAAGGTAGGTATCGATAAAGACAATCCATCCAACTTTACAAAAAAAATAAACACCCACCTGTACCTGTATTCACATCGTTCAAGGAAACGGATTTTAATATAATGAGACGTCCAAGGACGCACCATTTCACTTTTGATCCGCCGACCGAGAAAGTAATGAACAATCAAATAATAATGAATAGACGTAACATATACAGGGTGTACCAATGTTAGAAAGAAAATTAATAGGAAATCTTGGCTTTTACTGTAGAAAGTATCAATACAACGTACCGTTATAAATATATTGTTTTAAAATACTTAATATTGGAAAATATCGTTATGAAAAGTATCAATACTAAAAATTACAATATTTTATAGATACGATATATGTCAGAAACAAAT
>CAJUYH010006193.1:0-13364 GCA_910591685.1 Galerucella tenella
GTTTAGGTGGGCCGCTTAGACCCACCGTGGCACTTTACGTGTTAATAATATTTTCTCTTAACTACAAACTGATAGTTTTTTAGATATAACAAGTTTAAATTTACTCCCGGACTATACATTGAAACTTGACATTTGTGATAATATGTGTATGGAATAAAACAGTGGAAGTGTAACTTTTTCAGCCTTGCCTTCTCGATCTATTTACATTTATCAAACGGTAATTAGCCTACCATTAAGCGTTAAGGTTAGTAAGCCGAAACATTACTTTTTATTTATATTTTACGTGTTACAATTCTTTATGTAACTTTGGTCTATTATACGCCTTATTCTGTATACTAAAAGGTTGGTCGAATTATCTCAATTTAATGTTAATTTAATGATATTCATTGAAATAAAATTGGAGAGAGTGCATTTCTTGCGAAACTTAACAAACCACACTAATTTAATTGCAAAATTGAAGAAAAATAATATCTTGGCTTTGGAAGAATTTAGCCCTACTTTGGGCTATCATTTTTTTTTGAAAACCTTCCTACTTACAGATTTAAAAACACTCATTTTTGTAATAGCAATCGACATTTTGTATCGAAAACCAATTATCGATACCATACGTGTAAACTGCCAAAAGATGTCAACAAAGTCAAATTTGTTTACACATACACATTAATACTGATCAGTAGTAGTTGGAGTAGAGTTGCCAGTTAATAAACTTTTTATTCAATTCAAATCAATAGTGTAGCCAATTTGGTATAATTGGAATCGTTACTTTTTCCAGTGTTCGTTGTGTTATGGTTGTGTTGTTTGAAATAGTTATTTATGATATATTATGAGTGTTAAAAGTGAGGTTTTATTTTGTGAGTGAAAACGTTTGTGAAATGAGCGGAGCGAATTGAACAATTTCACGAACAAAATAAAATCACTGTTAACACAAATACCATACAATGTTTTTTGTACAACTTCCCTATTTTGATAATGAAACGAGCGAATATGCAATGACAATAAATTCAAAATGCATTTTAGTATTCAAATAATCAAAAGATTGTTGTGAATGGCAGACGTTTACATAGCAGCGTGCTAAAAATATTTTTAACACTAGTGTTAAAAGTATTTTTAACACGCTGCTATGTAAACAATCGTTTTTAACATTGTTTGCTATCATTAAAAGTGTCACTTTTAATGACAGTTGTACAAAAATTTGTTTTTCTTAACAACAGCCGTAAATTAAAGTGCATAACAATGTTAATATTGGAATAAATACTTCACCGCTACCAATTTTATCTAGATCTTGCATATATTTAGTTATAAACAAGAATTTTGTGTGATTTGTCAAATATATTAAATGCTGTTCCACTTCAAGTTTAATTCGTTTGATTTATTCAAACCCACAGTTATATATATATATTATATAGCATTATTTAATCAACAACATTGTCAAGTTATTGAACAGCCTCACTACTTTGACTTCTTTCTTTTCTATAGGTATAAATTGAATCTTCAAGACACTGGCGATCATAGAATTTCTGAGGCACTAAGCTTAATAACATTTGGGGACCCAAACAATTCACTAATATGTTTTTAAAAGACCAGTTGCCTTAGTAGTGACAAATGGAGGAAATATTTTTATTGAAAAATTTAAATCTGATTTTCACTAACCAAAGATAAAGAGGAATCGATATAAATTAACCTTTTATTTCGGAGTGGCAACGTAGAAACGGCATATTTAGAAATTTAGAGGAAGTGAATTAACAAAATGCCATGTTACATCCAAGGAAAGTTTTCCATCTATCATACAATTTCCTTGAGATTTTGTTTGTCAGATTATTTTTGATTATTTTCCACTGTTGCTCCAAGGTATACTCGTATGAGATGTTTACTGTTACTAAGGTTAACACGTTGGTCTCAAAAGAGAATTACTTACATTTATTATATTGGCGGATATCGGATATATTATTATACAAATATAATTAAATGAACCTTCAAAGGCATTTAAACACTATATTGTTTATTTTCGTTTGGTTAAAAATCAAAACAATCTTTTAAAGAGTACCTAATAACGGACGTTTTAGTTTTTAAAATATTTACAATTGGTTGTAAAAATGTAGAAAAATATAATTATTACTAACATTTCTTCAATTATTTGTCGATTAAGACAGTTTGCTGGTGGTTTTACATCAAAATATTTTGGTTTTTCTAAATTTTGTAATGAAGGTAAAGACTAATCGAAAACAAAATTTAAATTTGTTTTTTTACATTTATGAAAACACAAAAAAGCCGGAAACTGCTATTCACATAACCAATTAATTTAAGTAAAATAACCAAAAAGTGCTAAAAATAGGTGGTGGCTTCTTTACCATCAAAAAGCGAACGTTTTAAGGTGAAAAGAAAATTGTTTTTTCTGTAATTTATTGCTTTTGTAGCTCTTATTTTTAAGACTCCATATCAGGTATGCTAATAACTTTTAATCTATAGATGTATACAATTATTATCAGTTAGTTTGCTAATTGGCCTTTCATTGAGACTTTTTCAGATTAATTGTGGTACTATGAATCTAAATTACACTTTCCAAACAGACTCTTTTTATGCAGCCAATTAGCCTCGAGAATCGCGTAAAATAATTCACACTTTATCCAGGTAGTCTCACTGTTACCGCAGTCTCACTGGCATAAGATGTGCCCTGCAGTTTCCTCTTCTAGTTGATAAAATTTGCACATGGCTTCCTCTGTCAACACCATTAGCTTTGCGAGCATTTTAATTTTACAGTGCCCTGTTAACATACCTACAACGGCCTTGGCAACTTTGCTATCTTTGCTTATTAGGTGTACCGTAAATATTGGCAACTGTCCTCGAATAATCTGTCTATTGATGCACCTTGCTCTATCTCGTTCATATTTTCATTCTGTATCTCAGCTCAGGTTACCGTCACATAGCAACGGCTTCCGAGAGCATTCAACGCACGTACGCAATCCCATACTGGCTTAGAATTGACCTCTATGGAATTGAGTGCCTTTAGCTCGGCCATGTTTTAACAGTGTGACATTGCACGTGTTTAAATAAAATGCATATCTAAACACAACATAAGTCTCGGCGACACTGGCGGGAATAAATAATGTTATAAATTATTTTAACAACACATTATACGGCATAAATAGTTTGACTAAGTAACTGGATGGTTTATACATATTAACAATTGGTCCCGGTATGTGGCGCTGCAATCGGGTTCATACTGTACAACTCCTAAACGGATGGTCCGATTTTGATGAAATTTTATGCATGTGTTTAAGTAAGTAACTGGAAGGTTTCATTAATCCCGGTGGGTGGTGCTGCAATCGGGTTCAATTTGAAGAAGAACATTGAATTATAAATTAAGAAAGACAGAAACAATATAGCCGATCGGGTCTTCTAGTGTATTATAAAACTGGATGAATAAATAAATAAAATATATATAAACCAGGGCTTCTCTTTTGTTCTCATTCCGTAAGACTAGTCACGTCACGTCTGTTCAACCACTACCAAAACCGTCAAGTATAAAAGTGCACTCACAATAAACAAAACGTGTTCATGTTGATAATATCGTTATCTAATATTACTATACTATTGTTCATCTTGTAATATTCCAACCAATTATGAAAAAACAATTGCATCATCAACCATTCATGGGTTCAAGAGGGTAGTACAGGTCTGTTTATAACAAGTGTGCAATTTTTATTAATTTCCAATAATTTCAAAATAATTCTAACTTTAGAATCCTATAGTAAGTCAACCAAGGAAGTAAGGGACACATTTAGGTACATTTTAATATGATTTTATTCTTCAACAATGTATATGAAAAATATTGAACACAAATAAATAAAATTTTCTATGCTAGAAAAATAGAAAATCTGGTTTGAAGAAGACAACAAAATATACAAAAAATACAATCGTCCTAAATTATGAATGTTTTATTTCATATATCAGTGGTAATTGGAGTTACCTATATTTTTATTGATAATTACCAGACCTGTGTAAAAGTCTGTATCGCTCTAAAATATAGTATTTGAAGTTTAGTTATTATATTATCCTTTGTTGATTTATAATTTTGGTTTGACCTCGTACTGATACTTTGAAAGAAAAAAAAACAAGCTGTTGAAATTAAACATGTTGCATCTCTAATCACGTATATTTACAGTAGCATCTAAAACGCTATATTTGTTTGGTTTAAGGTAAATGTAATGGTATTATACTATAAGTAGCAGGGCCGTCCTTGATATATAAGCACCGGACAGGTCAGCCTGCTGCTTCTTTTTTTGGTCCAGTCACTTTTAGTTCGTGTTCTTTAAACGATGTGTACTTTTTTTCTATCTTTCTCTCTCGGCGATGAGATAAAAACGCGCACACATCAGTGAATTATGGTTAAATTGTACAAATACCTGTTAGTTTATCGATATGTTGAATTTGTTTATTTTCATAGTTGCTGGTCTAAACTAATATACACAGTGACATGAAATTTCTGTTTCTTTTACAAACCATGCTGTATAGTAGAAATGGCAGAGAAAATGAAAAACAAAACTAAACATTGAATTTACTGATATTATGTTTTGTATAAATTTTGTCTCGGTAAACACTTTAAATGAGTTAATTGGCAAAAAGCTTATAAAACTAATTTGCTACAAGCATAAATAGTTTTTTTAAATTTTTTTTTATGTGACGATCTAATAACCTTCCTTATCAGGTAATAATATAATATAATATAATTGATTTTGAACCCAAAGTTAAGAACATTAATATATTTAATTTTTCCAACTCTTGGCCATTTTTGCTTCTACTAGTTTCACTGGAGAAAATTCGAAATCAGAATTTATCCCCATTTAATATATATATGTAGAAAAATGTCAAAAGGAACTTAAGTTTGTGGTGAGTGGCGCTCCACTGCAATTAAATTGAATTATGATTACTTTAAATGTTTCCTTATCAACGCAAATTAGATTGTCGGTATAAGTACAACAATTCACTAGTTTAAAACTTCAAATTACACATCAATCAATTTTTAAATACTTGAATTATCGATTAAATGTTTAACACAAATTATACTAGATTGATGATCTTTTCTGCACTTTATCACCACTTTATTCATAACTCTTTCCATTGCTCTCCATTCTTTTCAAATAAGTCATTTTTATTTATATTTAAAGTACATGCACTAAAAACTGTTAAAAGAAACACTAAATACACTAAACAAATTTTCGTTATGTTCCTCTAGAAATGATTTCGAAAGAGGAAACCTTTCAATAAAAGCTGCTTCATCCAAAAATGTCGTCGTAATGTCATAAATGGTAACAAAAAGAGAGTGGAACTAGGAAATTTTAAACTTATATTTCCGCCATCTACAAATTTTTCATTAACATTGAATTTACAAACAAGCTCATTCATCCTAGATTTTAAACACAATTACAATTTCAAAGTTTATTAGCAAAAGCAGTAGTAACCTATACATGATCTGTCACTTATTACACTAGTTACACTACAAGCAACTGTGCAAGGCAGAGAGCGCTCGAGAATATTTTAAATAATTCCTCAGGAACCGAGTAACCTTGAGAGTTGTAAATGGTGAAGAATTGGTCGTTCCAAGCAATCCTTCGAATCCGCTAACGACAATGAATGAAGCGGCTCAAAAGTGCAGACACTTTAACTAAATCTTGGTAGCATTACCCATATTTTTTACACCAATTCCAGAAGGTTCGAATCTTCTATATAGATCACTAATACAACTGGGGGATTCTGAATAATTGCAATGGTTGTATTATTTACTTTCCAAATGAAAGTCTAACAGAAGCAGAGTGTGTGAGTAGGTGTGTCATCATCCCTTAGTTCATATTTTATTCACTGACTTCCCATTTTGTGTAGATGTCTCGTCAGGGTACAGTGACCAAATCGGTAATTGTCTTCAAATGTCTCTAACCCAATGGCCTGGTAAAAGGTTGTTTTTATATCTTGTTCAGTTAACCCTTGTATGCGGGTGATCATCTGTCAACCTCCAGAGATACACTATTTTATCTCTTACCAGCCTATTGGCACAGATTATAAATTTATAATCTGTGCTATTGAGCTATTCTTTTCAGCTTCTTACCAGTGTAGAATTAGTGGTTGGATTGCTGATAGCTTTAAGCCTAACTGTCAGACGTATATTATCTACCATTATCTTTCTAGGTCCATTTATACTAGCCCCAGTGCCATAGTTTGTTGGCATCTCATTAAATTTTGCCTCACAAACACTGAATTTTTCTGTAAGTATATTGTGTTTTACCACAGACTGATACATTTTTTTCCATCCAGGACTAAGCTGACCAGAGAGTTAAAAACGGGCCCTATTACTAAGACTTCGCTCTCCGTCTGTCACCAGGCTGTATCTCATGAATCGTTATGGTTAGACAGTTGACATTTTCACAGATGATTTCTGTTGCCGCTATAACAACAAATACTAAAAACAGAATAAAATAAATACAAACTTGATTATTTGCTCCTTTCTGTTCGATATTGATAACGGCAACAGGTAGCAAGGCGCCGTTGGTTGGCTTCGTTGGTTGAAACGCCTTTCTAGTAAACGTGAGATCGCGAGTTCGATTCTCTCTGCGGCAGCATGGTTTTCTTGTATGTTTGTATGTGCCCGAGTCCGACTCGCACTTGGCCGGTTTTTTTCATAATTATCTCCATGTCATCTGGGTTGTCTTTTAGTTACTTTCAGTCACGTAGCTATAGCTTTTACATGGGGAGGGTTTTGGTTTTTTTCATCTGATAGGTTTAGAAGGGGAAAGCTTTATTGAAGGCGCCGCCTAAGGCAAAAAAATCGAGTGCCACGACCTAAAGCAATTTTTCAAGTTCAAGAAATAATGTTAAGCTTTTTTTTAATTATTTGTTTGACTTGACTACATCTAAAAGTATTTTTAAACATCGTTTTTCGTTTTGCCCCCTTCTGCTGAAATGGTTATAACCATGTATATATATATATATATATATATATATATATATATATATATATATATTTTTAAAGGAACCGTCCCTTCGCCGGCACCACCTCAGCCTCTTGGGCTTATTATGGATTCTCCTAACATTCTGACTACAGCCAATCCGTTCCCTGTATTAGCTCATACAGGTTCTTTACTGGTTGGTTGTAGAAGTCTTCTGAAGTCATTTGGGGTCTTCCATTTAGTTTTTGCCTTCTGTGGTCCAGCGTCTTACAGTTGCATAATATGTGCAGAGCTGTTTCAGTGTCCTTTTTGCATCTCCTGCATGTGAGGTCTCCGTTATACAGCCCTATTTTGTTCAGGTGCTCCTTTGTGGGAAAGTGTCCCGTAAGAAACCCCGTTATGGTGCGTAGTTTGTTCCTGCTCATTGAGAGCAGTTCTTTTGCTACTTTTTCTGATGGTTCTTTTATAAATTTCTTCCCATGTGTTTGCCTGGGCGTATTCTTCCAGAGTTTTATGGATTGTTCTTTTACCCACCCTTTTAACCATGACCTGGTGGAGCATCTGGGGATGCCCACAGATGGTTCGGGTCCGTTCATCAGTGTTGACGATCCTGCTCTTGCAAGTTCGTCAGCTTTTTCATTGCCAGCGATTCCTTTGTGACCTGGGACCCACTCCAGTGTTACACTGTTCCGAGTCGCCAGTCTTCTAAGTTTTTCGCCGCATTCCCATACCAGCCGAGATGTTACCTGTATATTAATTTGGGAGCACCTATTTTAATAAGTGATAGATGATTGAAAATTGAAGCTTTTATTAAAACAGCAAATCAATCTCACAAAAGTAAATTTAACCTCTTCAGCTAAATTATTCACAATTGTTGAGGAATCTATTTCTATTGCCACATCCCGATGAATACTCATATTGCGGCAGTATGCTAATAAAAAATTATTGTACCTTTATTGTATTTTCTATGGGGAGGGTTTGAACCACCAAAACCCCCCCCCTTATATACGTCCCTGGTTACTTTATCGTTTTTGTCTAAAAAATTGAAACTTTTTGCCACACATGGTAATTCTTTAGTTCACCATAATGTTCGTGAGCCACTCAAAATCTTGTAAAAATTTACTCAGATACCATATGTATAGTGGTCGTTAAATTAAAAATATTCAGTATATAAAACTTCCCATTTCATTTGGGTCGATTGCCATACGGCAAAATTACCGCACAGGAGAAAATGACCTTGAACAATATGCATCTAAACATACGTAACCGTCAATATTTAACACTTTTTTTTAAAGAGTGATGTAAACTTCCATTGACGATTAGATGTAAGTGAGTGTTGTATCGTCAGTTCGTAAAACACTTCTTATGAAATGAATCCGAGTGAGTTTTCCAGAAAGAAATTCGAACTAGTATTAAACGTGATCTCTCTTTAAACAACTCCTTCCGTTTAATACATTTCACGTGAAACATTCAACTATAATATACCTGATACACACTGCAAAATATTTGCCCTGGAAATATTTATTTCTAATAAAACTAAATATCTAAAAATTGATTTCAGAAATAAGAAATCATTTTCGTGTAATAGTAATGATGATTTTATCAAATCGTAAACTTCTGATATTGTAGATTGTACTGTTTTGTTTTAGAAATAATTATTTAAATATTGATATTGGAGTGAGTAGTAGTGTAAATAATAAAAATGTCGTTTATGCGACCGCGCTCGGGATCGGCTTCGTTCCGATTTTCGCAAAAACCACCGTCTGCGGAAAAATACGAGAGTAATGGGGGAAAACGTGTGGAAAGGAGAGGAAGTTTGACAATAAATGTCGCTTCTATCGTTTTCGTAAAAAGGAGAGGCAGCTTAATATCCAGGTAAATTTAAATGTACATTGAATATAAAATGTATTATTTCCGATAGGTTCGTCAAAAATGTCTCTTTTCATTACTTTTGAATGTCAAAAGCAGGCTATTTTTTAAGAGGGTGCAAAAAAAGTCCACACCGTAAAAAAGTACAGAACTACGTCGTTTAAATACAGAATACCTATCATGCTCATTACTATTATTAAAAAGTGATTATAGGCTAGGCTGGGTGTTTCTAAAATTATCTCTTCTCCAAAAAAGTGACGCATTCAGAATTATACGGGGATAGTTTTCTATGAGATACATAGATTTTCAAATATTTGTATTTCACTTGATGTTGAAAAAAAAATTGATATTAAATAAGCTAATGGTTGATAAATTCACCCCCTTACAAGTATGTTGAAAATATACCGGTTGTTATTCATTGAGGAATTACAAAACTTCAAGTTTCTATCTTCACTTAAATTTGAGGAAAAAATAATGAAAACTCAATTTTACTCAGTACCTTTTACAGGTGATATCTCGGTAGGGGAAATTTTGTCAAAAGAAATATAATTTTAAACGAGCAATCACCTGAATTTTTTCACATGAATTTATAAACACCTTGTATAGCTGTCAACATAATCTTTTTCTCAAATATGTTTTTTTTATTGATAAGATACTCAAACATAAATTGTAGTACTGCGCTTTCACGTATGTTAATTCTTTTAACAAAATAAATAACAAAGTTGTAAAAATATAAAAAATAAAAAAGTACTACGATTGAAGCCAATTTTTTCAACAACCAATTTCTTTTCAAGTATGTTAAACATAACATTAAAGTCCCATCAAATGATTATATTTATATCTAAAATATCTGATTAAAATGAGTGTAAGTTTTGGGAATGTAAGGCTTGACGACTTTACTGTTGAAACTTGTACACGTTTACGTAATTAGTTGAGTCTAAATAATGTTTTTCAGACACCTTGCTGAAAAATCTGAATCAGTTATAATGGAAGTGTTAACCGAAATAAACTTTTGATTATTTATTCGATTTACACTCAATCAATCCTTGGAAAAATTTTATTGTTGATGTTTTATTATTGTTCAATTAAAAATTTAAATTAAATTATTCGGTCATAATCTGCAAGATTCATAAATACGAGAAAATTAAACCTGTTTTAAAAAATTGGGAGAACTTTTCTCTGTAAATTCAAATGAGCAAATACAAAATAGAAGCGTCAACTAAGCACTGGTTTCTTTAAACATTCGGCCACAGAAATGGACTGAGTCGAGTTGTCTCCCAAAGCGGACAATTGCCTGTTACTCTGAACTTCTTCCGCGCAGTGCTTTGAGCTCAAAAAACTTGTTGGAGACCCTCACAGTTGTACAATTCCCAAAATTTTGCTCGCATATACGTTTTACCATGTCTTCAGATTTTATGATTTTCAGTTCATAGCATTAAATTCTTATTATATTTTGTATTATTTTTAGATGGTTCAAACATTTTACTGACGCCACGGAATCCTACAAACGTCAAGGTAAATCCCTTGACCGTCAAGAACTCGCTTCCGATTCGGATACAGAAAGCGTACAAGATCTGCCGCCGACTGAAGACGTTGCGGAACGTGCAGAGACAGTTGGAGGTGAGGAATCACCTTCGGAAACACCTGTCGAAGAACCTAGCGACGAATGTCAGAAAAAAGAATCTGAAAGTGGCGAGGGAGAGAGTAAAGACGAAGACACCAGGGCGTCTTGTTCGACACCAGGTAGGCGGAATTTACAATTTCTAAAATTTCAAATTTGATAATATTATTTTAAGTTGGCAAGGTGATGATAACATTTTACACGCATTTTTGTTGTTTTTTGTTGTACCAAGTTAATTTAGTTTGATGGATCAATATATAATTGTTCTATATAGTTGAAAAATATTATTTTTACAAGATTTTGCTGCATATGTTTGTCGGTTTTTTCAAAATCCCTAGATAAAAATAACATAATATAACCTTCCTGTCCCTTGTTTAGGAGGAAATGGTATTTATAAAGCCAAGCATTTTCAATATGTTATAATATAAGGCCAAACTCTGTAAATACTTCCATTCCATAGCAATTATTTCAATGCCAGTTGAGTGATTTTGAAGGTATATCGAAAAAACACAATGTAAAGTAATATTTTTTTAACAAAATACATTCGTGCAAGTGCAAAAATCCTCTTCTTCGACTCGGATTTTTTTTTCGGAGAAATTAGATATTACTTACGATAAAATCTATAATAAACGTACAATTAGATATAAATCAATTATTTTCCAATCATAATATAAATACCATATGGTACGACTAATTGCCAGTTGGTGTCCAATAGATAATAAGGAGTGGCTACAAAACCAGTAACACAGTCAATTTTATTTTTAGATAAATCTAGCTTACGATTTTAAAACAAAGTGGTGGTCTCTTAAAATCAGTATTTTAGAATATTTTCCTTCGTTTGGGTTGTGCTCAACATCCCAGGCATTTGAACTAAATATTTGTACCATTTCCCATATTTTCTACTTCCATTCCTGAAGCTTCCTGTTATAGGCCTTTAATTTGACTGGTGATTTTGAGTAGTTCTAATGGTTGTATTATTTCCTTTCTATAGTGCTTCCGTCTGAGTTCTTGTAAGTTTTCACAGAAGCAGAGTATGTGAGTAGGTGTTTCATTCCTTAGTTCACTAACTGTTCCCAGTTTGTGTAGATGTTTCCTAAGGGTACAGTGTCCAGGTCAGTGACTGTCTTCAAACGTCTCTCACTCAATTTCAATAGCCTGGTTGAAAGTTCATTGTATTCCTTGCTAATTTTTTATTCTGTATGTCCTCTCGTGATATTCTCCCCATACAGGCTATAGCGGCAATCGTATCTGCTTGAAACTGCTAAAGAACATGTTTCTTCCTAGATCCGTTTAGTCCCAGTGTCATGGTGTCCTTTAGAACCACTGATGAACCAGGATTACTGGGTGCATTTCCAGTTCCCTAGATGGGATAATTATAGGTATTCACTAGCTCAGTGAATATGTTCTCTGGTGTCATGCTATCCAATCATTTGTCCGATTGCTGTCAAAGAATTGCCATCATCTCCACTTTCTAAGAACCGTTACAATTTTGGAACGAATAGAAAGTTATGTTCATGTGAAGTAATGAATTTTACTATAGCGAAAGGTAGACTTTAGGTTACTGAAATAAAATCATATAAATATGTGGAAAGGGGAAACGGGATGGTAGGAAGAAACTTTTGAAAGATAATGAGTTGCATTAAACCAGTCGCACATTACTAAAATCCATTAAAAAACAATCATGTATTTTTTAATAGCCAATACCAAAGATTACAGAATAAAAATATAAGATGTTTCACTCGTTCGAATTTATCGCGTAAAGCACCGATTCCGCTGACTGTCTGGTGCCTTGGATGGTTAGGTACGTCGCTACGTCCTTACTTGCATTTAATTTGTTATATTATACGGCACGTTGCCCGTCGAGCGCTGTTATTTTAGAACGGTGATTATAATAATTGGTTGTTCATGTTTTATATTTATGTTGTATAGATTTTTTCAATTTATTAATCAATTGTTGAAATGAGCAAAAAATCATATTATTTTTCTCTTTAATAGCAAATCTTAAACACTAAATATTTTGTAATATTTGCTAATACAAAATTACGGACAAAAATTAAAATTATAAACAAGTACATTAACCAAGAAAACACAAAAAAATAACAGACTAATTAGAAAATATGAAGCCTAAAGTTGGGCTTCTTCGCATTTTTTTGGAAATCTTTGCTGATGTGTATCTACTGAAATTACGTTCTGGCCAACGTTTGGAGCGCGGGAGTGGGAAGATATTTTATACTCAACCTTTCGATACTGACTGTAAACAGTGTGTTTAAGTGTGTTAGTACTTAACAATTAAGGGCCAGAGAATTTTGTTTATTTCATTTATGGCCAATTTCACCAACCATTTCCTAAAGTTAGGTTATACCTAAATCAGATTTTGTAATTGCTAAGTGAAATTTTCGTTTTACCACGCGCTAAGCATTACTTGAGAGTGACAATATTGGGTATTTTCTATCATGTTTAGGCGTTTCCTAGCGCATGGTGAAATGTAAATTCTATTTTGTCATTCCAAAATCTGATATAGGTATTTCCTAACTCTAGGAAATGGTTGGTGAAATTGGGCATTCATAGTCTCCTGTCTTCCAAAAGTAACAATAATATTATAAAAGTGATTTTAAAATGCCCGTGTGTTGTGCTGTGATGGATTGTTCCAGTTTATTTTTTACTTACCTTTTCAAATTCATATCCCGAACATTTTTCGAAATAATTAACATTTAAAAATAATCCTTTGTGATAAAGAATCCTATTAATTTAAATATATATTTCTCTAATTACCCCTGTATAGCATAAAATAAAATAAGCTTTTCGAACTTCTCTGGTTTCCACCGGTCTCGTAGCGAGTCGTAATAGTTATTTTCCTAACTAGTGCGGAAAGTGATACTTTCCCGCACTCGACTGCAGTTGACCCGAACGACGCGAAGCGGAGTTCGGGCAAGCGG
>CAJUYH010006194.1:0-20865 GCA_910591685.1 Galerucella tenella
AATGAGTGCATTGTATTCCGAATAAAAATATTGGTTCAGAGAGTAGACATAGTAAGCTTTCAAATGGTGTGCATTTAATAACAAAATAACTGAACATCAGTTCTTTATTTTCGCTTGTTTACAAGATTTGTGACAACTCCGAAAACGACTGAAAAATGCAATTAAATAAATAAACTTTTTATTGAAACGCCACAAAGATACTGAAAAAAAATTTCTAGGAACATTCAGAACCTCCCCAGACCCCATTTGAAATACAAGGGATAATAAACCATTTAAAACAAATAAAATGTCAATGATTTAATGGAAGAGGTCAAAATATTGGGGAAAAATAACAAAGGCCACTTTTTGCAATGTCCTCGACGGGCGAGAACGGGGTTTTAGGTACACATATTGATACCTACGGATATTCCCATTACAATGAACTTCAAATCATCGAAATTTTTGACCGAGTTCTGGAAGAATTTGTCCGCCGGTTTACCAGTTAATTTAATAGACGGTAGCATTTCTAGAGGTAGTGCAGCCGCGTAAGCGAGGGGACGTTTGGATGCGATTATCTAGAAAACTATTGAATTTTTGGAAAAAATGAGAAGGACCATTTTTGTAGATAATTTAACGACCTTTACTTTTTATTTAAACAAAAATTGTCAAAATTGCATATTTCGGGAGATAATGGCGGGAAACCGTTTTTTGGGGGGCGTTAGGAGCCATTTTGGGCCCTTAGCCAAGGGGCAATCTTGGAGAACTTTTTCTCCCTTTGAAGTACCTGTCAAGACCTACAAATCAAGCCAAAAAAAATTATTGGACAAATATATTGATAGGTTTGCCCCTTCACCTACTGGACTATGATTGTCATTAACCATGATATTTTCGAGGGATTCCATCAAAAATCTCGCCTACTGCTTTCACATCCATGTTTTGATAGTTTTTGGGCTAACCCCACTGGACAAATTCCAGTATTTGGCACGATATAACGAAGTAGCCGGTCAGTTATTAATGCGGTTCACTATGTGTGTGGTGTGAGTTCTTGCTAGGCTCTGATCCTTGATTAACAGGAGAACATAACATGCGGAAGAGGTGACATAATTATTGTGAAACCTATAGACAGCGCCTGTCAATAATACGCCAACTAGGAGGTTAACTTTTTAGCACAAAATTTTCCAAATAACGATTTATCTCACCAACCTTTTATATTTCCAAATCCTTTTTTATTTAAAACTGTCCATTTCTATTGGAGTAAATTTGGGTCGGGAAGGCCGAGAGCGTTAAACAAACGACGTCGAATGTCAAATAGGAAAATAGCGTCATTCTTCGGGGTGCCATCTCGATGCCGTCTTGATGTCTAGCATAACAATACTACACAGGACGTAGGCTATAGATGCAAAATCCTTTTCGTCTTCTCCTTCGCTTTCCGTACCGAAAACTATTACAATTCAGAAAGCTGTGACCAGGAAGGACCTTTCCGCTTTCATTAAACCGCTTTTGTCGTCTTTCTTTTTGATGGTATAGGGGTACACAATGGCGGAGTAAATTCAGAATTTTTTTTAGGAAAATTCAACTGAGAAGAACTACTTCTCGGGCCTCATGCCCCAACAGATATTGAGTCACATTTCTAAGATTTTTTCCATTAACATTATTTTTTCAATTTATGAATATTGGAAGATGAGCACTTTTCCAAATTTGTTATGGGCTTCTTCAAGCTCTGGCAGCGTTGTACGAAAATCATAATTACCACACCCTCCGAATTACATAATTGGTGTTTTTTATCGAAATGCCTGACCAGCTGACTTCTTATTGGCAAGTGCGTGCGTGTGTTCTTCCCACTCACTTCCTCAATTGACTGATATTGATTTATCCAGTGGCGCTGGCATTGTCAGTGACCTTTGTATTTTCAACTATACTATAGCATGGTTCTGAACAGCTGGAATTTATATAATTCTCTCGCACTATCAGTATCATTGAATAGATGTCCGTCCATTGTTACTACAACCGAAATAAAAATGGTACAACTCTTAACAATAACAAGTTGGGTTTGCGGTTAAAACAAAAATCGTGATGGTAACGCCTGCCGCAGAATTCCAGCAAACAAAGAAAGTTTTTTTTTTCATTTTCACGAACATAAAAATAAGTAATCCATTTTTCATTCTGTAGAATATCAAACTGTCGCGTTAGCTTTGTTTTAGATTGATGAAACTACACCGGATGTTTTATGAAAGAGAGATTTTATTTTGGTTAAATATGAATATACCTTCATTCTTAGTTGTAGATCAGTATACTGAGTATTAATCCGAGATGAGAAATTCATCTTCTCAGGTGGCTAGAAGCAATAATTGTCAACTTCACAGCTAATAGTGGAAGAAAGGGTTTTTGGTTCTCATGAAAATGCTTTAGAGAATTCGCGTAGTTTTCAAATATACAGGGTGTCCCAGGAAGCCAAAAATAATGATAGTACTTCGTATCAAATGTGGAAACTTTTTTATTACATGACTCTAGTGGTTCCGTATCTATAGTGTTGCGAACTCAGTGATTCAGAAGCCGGTCTTGTGGCGAACTATAAATGTTGGCGAATGCGCTTTCTAGAAGGTCCATACAAAGCAATACAATGGTTTATTACCGAATGTTATAGAATTCGTAGATTCAAGAAGGTTCTAGAGTTGCGAAGGACTATATAGGTATACGCGGGTTTTCGAGTGAGTCGGGTAGTTGTTCAGTATACAGTGAACCGGTAAACAGTTTCAGTATACAGTGTGTGAACAAATAGTGAATATTAATAGTGTTGAAGATAAAGTAGGACAATTATATACCGAGTGTAGATAAATTAGTAGACATTAAGTAGTGTGTAGGTATATAAATTAGGTTTATTATAGTGTGTAAGTGTTTCTTCAATAAATCAATAGTAATTAGCCATAGCTAGCGTATAATTTCATCCCACGGTAAAAACTGTTTAAATAAATAAGAAAAACATTACAATAGGATAAAAACTTACCCTATAACTAAGACTCAGTTGTCTGTCTGTCTACTCATCTATCACCAGGCTGTAGTATCTCATGAACCATAATAGTTAGACTGACAAATTTTCACACATGATATATTTCTATGGCCGCTATAACAATAAATACTGGAAAACAAAATAAAACAAATATTCAAGGTGAAGCCCAACTTTTTATTTTCATTTTATTTTGCTTTGAACTGACTACGACTGGCCTATATCGTGTCTGGATTGAGTTCTTAACGGAATGTTGTAAAGTATGGCGGGGTGAGGGTAAGTTTTGTTATGCCAAGGGAGGTGAATTGAATTGATGGAAAACTCTTAGGATTTAGTGGTTGTAAACTTTTGAAGAATAAGACTTGAAAGCCAATAAACAGAAAACCCTGTATATTCGATATCTAATATTGAAATTCCATGTTTAATTATATATTATATGTAGTTGGAAATTGGTCGGAGATAGAGGTGAATATCGAATGTGTCTTAACCAATCAATTTGGAATATTGGGAAATGTCCACATGTAATAATTATCTCCAATATACTATTGGGAATTTCACTTACTGAAACCGATATACCATTCAATTGATTGATAATTGATAGAAACGTTGTACGGAGTGGCACAAAAAAGTCTGCAAACTGCCAATTATCTCGTAAATTGTTAGTCCCAATAGGGTACAAGCATAAATTTTGCTATTGGTGGGAATTGACGCTTTATCAGGTCTCCTAACACCTTGCATGCCTATTTTTTCAAAAAAATATAAACTTTACTTTTAAAACGACTTTAAAAATCATAAAATTTGAAAGTCCGCCAAAACGCGCTTTACGTCATAAAGATGGCTGCCCCATGGTGTGACGTCATTTGCTTACGTTCTTATTCGTGTATCACGCTCTGTGTTCTTGTAACCTAATTTGTTTCTGGAAGCCTTAAAAATGGATAAAGCCGAAAAAAACTTTGTATTCCAAGTATTGCATTCTTCCAGTGTGTAAATCATCGTCTATTAAAACTCTAGACAAAATATTTGTTACTTTACCTGGTGGCGCAAGCAAAAATACACTTAAGAGAAGGGCATTACTTTTGTTTGTGAAGACCATTTTAATGTAAGTACCTACTTCTATGCTGGTAATTTTTATTCTTAAATAGTTTGAGGTTATGTACCTATATGTCTAGGAATCAACAATAAAAACATCATTTTCTTACGACCACACATCGAAATATGGTTGGTATATATTATATAAATAAAACATAGTTTAAATCGTACTTACGATAATGCTTTAACTCCTCTTATCTCCTCTGCATTAAAGCAGCTGTTTGACTTCATAAATTCAAGCAGCATAAATGAATCTACTTTGGGCAAGTTATCAGTTTGTGTTTTTAGAAAACCCCAAATTTTGTACAATTAGGACTAGCAATATACGAGATAATTGGCCGTTTCCAGATTTTTGGGCAACTCTGTATAACTTTCTCCTGGTTTTAGTGAAGAATGGAACAAATCTATCGTTTTTTTTATACTGGCTTACATAGATTTTGGATAAAGTCAAACTTTTATGCAAAAACATTTATTACCTTACATAATACCATTTTTATTTCGTTTTAAAATCTCATAACACTTCAACAAAAACAAACTAATGCGAAAAAATTCCGGTAGATTTTGTGTCTTTGGCCGAAAATAAATTCAAGAAAACGATAAAAATCAATCGAAACCCAATAAAAGGCATCAAATCTAAATTCCATTCGACTCGTAGCAGATAAAACTTTTCAGATCTCCCTTATTTCTTACATAGCGTTAATTTTGATTCGGTATTGAAAGTTCAATGGGCCGGAGAACTCGATTTTGCATGGAGGCGTACAACAACAAAAAATAACAAGAAAAATAGGATGGTAAATACCAACATTTTAATGTTATTTTTGAGATACAAAATATTCTTTTAGCTACCACTAATATTATAAAGACTATTTCACTATAGAGTAAATTGATAACTGACCAAATTTGAAGGTTTTTGTCTTGTCGCGGCAATTTTTTGACGTTTAATATATCAAATATATGTGTATAAAATTCTATCACTCTGTGATAAAATTCAATATAAAATCTTTTCCGCAAATCGCTAGGAAATTTTGACATTCTTGTCAAAATTTCTTGAAGAAAAAGTCAGGACTTCCTCACTGTAAGGAAATGTCATTTCCTTACTGTAAGGAAATGATATTTCCGTACAGTTGTTAGTGTTCTACATAAATGATAGAAATTTCTTTGGCAATAATTCTAATGAAGCAGTATTCACTGCCTCAACCAGCTCTGGAGGAGTCCCAGGAATGGAAATTTCATCATCACTTATCATTTTACTTTCGAGAACACCAGCAATTAAATTTATAAGCGTCAAGTTTGACAATTCAACCTCAATACGTTTCCATAGTAACCCAAGTAATTTTATTAGGAATTTCAAAGCACCATTTATTTGGGAATAAAATTATCGCGTTTTTTTTTTAAATCAATCAATATCTGTCGAATTTTAAACGATTTGCGGAAAAATAGTATGTTTACCTCGTAGGAAAAGCCACATTCCTGGACTCTGTGTTGCTAAGTCTCGGCTTGCGCCTCGACTTAGCAATCTTCACAGTCGTCCAGGAATGTTAAGCTTTTCCTACCCGGTAAACAATGTACTATTGTTAGTGGTTTCTAAGGAAACTAAGTTGTTTATTTATTTATTTATTTAACCGAATAATACATGAATAATACAAGATTTGGGAATAATTCAATAAATGAAATAGAGAGTACAATTAAGCAAAGTATACCGCGAAATACAATGAAGACAAAAAGTCTGCGTGGGAACAGTTTACAATGTTTCTGGACGCACGTAATTATACGTTAGAAAAGGATACTTCTGAACAAGTTATAGCAAAAATTCTTGAAGATTATGGTTTTAACATGAAAAAAAGAGATGGAACTGATTATACTGAAGCTAGTGTGAAAACACTTTGGAATACGACTGCTCAAATGGTTCAGGAAAAATATTTTCTAGAATTTAGCATCAAAATTGATCCATTTAAAGATATTACCTATAAATTTGCTAGATTGGTCAGGGATACAAAACGTAAAAAGCTTCAGGCTGAACCTGAAACCAGAAAAAGAAGTTCTAACACGTTTACCAAAGAAGAATTAATGGAAATGGTAGAAAGCTATTCTGAAGATAATCCTGGGTTACAAAAAAAGTTTTTTCATTTATGTTCTTTCGAATTAGCATGGCGTGGAAATGAAGCTGCTAATTGTGATATTAATTACTTTAAAAAAGAATATGATAATAAAGGTAATTTTACTGGCAGGGTAGAATATAATCCAATCTTTTCCAAAACGACACAAGGAGGATCAAAAGCTTTATCCGGCAATAAGTGGTTGGAAAGAAATAATGCTAACAACAATTTGTGTCCCGTTCGTTTATTTTCAAAAATTATTGAAAAAAGATAATCCAATCCTTATCTAACAACAACAAGATTATTTTTAACAGTACATCCAAATTGGGAGAAAGGAATATGGTAGAAAAATTCACCATTGGGAATTAATACAATTTCAAAGTGGACGAAAATATCGGCAGAATCAATTGGTATAGACACAAAAAAAATAAAAATAACCAATCATTCACATAGAGCTTCTGCAATATCTGCATTAGCAACAGAAGGAGTTGGTGAACAAGAAGTAATTGAGCTTACAGGACATTCTTCTGCCAATTCTTTGAAACCTTTTTTACAATTAAATGAAGAACACCATTTCCAACTTATAGAAAACCTTCGAGAAAATAAAAACAAAGAAAAGGAATCCTCAGTTTCTAACTTAAATTCATCACAGGTTATGATGCAAAACAATCCCCAAAATAATGCTACAGCGTACAATTATAATAATTGTACTTTTTACATAAATAAGTATTTTTTTTTAATAATGTTACTATTTTTTTGGCTTTGTATAATTGAAGTTTGCAATAAATAAAACGTTTAAACATAAGATTTTTTAGTATTTCTATTAAAAATAACATATTTGCAGTCTACTTCCGGTAGAACCGGAAGTCTGCCATCTTTGGAAATATTCCAGTTAAAAAAATCGTATTCGAAAACCCAAACGTAGGTTAGGATCCTAGAGTGAGTTATGTGAAAGTTGCCGTAAATAGAACCGTATCCTTAGAGGGGTTTTAATGAGTCCCTAAAGGAGAGGCGTTGGGAATATGTGAAGTTTTATGGGCTGTGCGGAAAAAGGAAACCAAAGTTTCATTTTATTGCTTTAATACTTGATCTACTATAAAATTTCTAGATATATCTGACTTTTTTGAAATGTTTTGATATGGTATTATTCTTATCCTCGATCGCATATTAACGCATCGCGACAACCTGATGCTACTACTATTCGCACCTGCACCGACCGCCTCCTCCCTTGCTAACATCCGCCGCCAACTCGATCGGAAGTGCGTGTGCAAGCTGGAGCATCGAGGCGCACTTAAGCAATCGCGCGAATATAATATAATAATTTAGAAAAAAAAACGACGTTGGGCGCCGTTTATAGTACATTCAATATCCTTCTTGGTGTGCGTCATCGTTTGTGACGTATATCCCTATTTGGAGTATGTCGTTTATTTTATTTGCTATTTTGACGTCTGCATCTTATTTTGGTTAGGTTAGAAGGACATTAACACACCAAGAAGGGTATGAACTCTATCATTAAAGGGATTAAAAATCACATCTAAATTGATTCGATAAAAGGAAATTTGTAGAAAACGACGCATCTAATACCGATCCTATTTAAGTATTCGGCAGGGGACGATATAGGCGAATTCAGACATTGCGCCGATTCCACATGGGAAATCAACCGGTTACCGTGCTGACGAGATTCGGGTCGGGTGCCCGAGGGAACACAGGAAGAGACACACGAAACGTCCCTACATCTCCTGTTTTGGACAGTCGAAACGGCTGCGTCAGAATCGGTCGTACACCGATTGTTTTATTGCCCGGCAACGGCCAGTCCGAATTTTCTAAGACAGCTTTGCATTTAAAATCGAATTAATTCATTCGTATTGTTTCAAAAATTATGGGAGTAACTGTATCGATATTTCCAAGGATTGAAAGAATAGGGAGATGTTTCCTTACATGTTTTTGTGAAAACATTAGAGAGTTAAATATTTATAGCCGCTTAGTATAACACCCAAGGGAGTTAACAAATAATTAGACTCCGTTTCACACGAGAAAAAGCCAGGTGAAGTTGGCCAACTGTCTTGCGCAGAAGCCAAAATCAACCTTGTTTATCTATGTCGATTCCCAACGACCGTTTGTGCCATTGGCGTTACAAACGACAGCCATTTTAATATTGACGTTTGAAGTTGTGTCAATTTAACAATATGGCGCTGGTTTTGACAACAATTTCGCGCATACAACTGCAACTTCACGTGCGTTGTTCTTACGTGAAACGCAGTCTACCTTTTCCAAAGTATTTTTTTTTCAAATTTTCATTTGATACGACTCTGAAAAAGGCCCCATAATTCATTGAGTTTTCAATGAGGGAAACAAATCTAAAGTTGCGGAACTTCCGTTGGCACGAAAAAAAACTCTTCGTTTTCGAATGTTTTCGTCTCTAAAGGAAGTGAATTGAGAGAAAATAAAATAATTGTTTACCCACGGAGGAGCGATTGTTTTTTGAGATTCACGGAAAATTTAGAAAATCTGAAAGTAAAAAGTCATTCGCTGAAAGGAAAGTTTTTAATGGCAAACCAATCCCACGTAGTATGCTCATTATTCCCGTTAAAATATCTTAAAGGAGAATTTAATACAGAGGGTTTTTTTGTGATACAGAAAAAGGATCGTTTTCCGTTAACGCTTATTTTCAAATATCCCGCCCCGGCTTCCAATTTTAGTTTTAGTTCTAATTCCAAATAGAAGATGGCGCATTTGCGGTTTATATTGCTACTGTGGTCGTGAACACTCTGTAGTATAGGTGCACACAAGTTCACGATTGGTTGATAATTTAATATGTATGTCACTGAGACCTGAAAGATCTATTGTGCCCCCTTACTTCTACTTAGTTTCTAAGGAGAGTCCCAGAAACTAGTAGTTCCTTTAGTCCTATTATTATTATTAGATTTTCTCTTTTTCTCGGCTCTACCAATATTACATTGGGGCTGACTCCGCAAAAGGGTTCAGGCCCCCAGAAAGGTATTTCAGTCCCCCTCTTTACTAGTTCATCTGCTATTTCATTTCCTTCTATTCCAGTGTGTCCTGGAATGCATAGTAAGGTGACTATACAGTTCTCGCCTAGTTCATCCTTTGTCTTCTGTATCCTTCATCAATATTGAACTGGGCGCACTTTCTTATGGCGTGGATTTCCGATTGAAACATACTTTGGGTTTTTCCCAAGCTTTCAGAGTGTTTGGTTCCTGGTTCCCAGTTCCTTCTATTGCTTTTGAGCCATCTGCGTACCATTGAATGGCATTCTTTCCAAGTCTGGTAATGGTATTTGGATCCCATTCCTTCTTGTTGCTTAATTCGGTAACGAATTTCTTTGAACTAAGGTCAGGTGTTCCACAAGGTTCTATACTTGGACCACTATTATTTAGTATGTATACTTCTCAGTTATTGAACCAAATCTTAAACTGTAATGTTCACTTCTACGCTGATGATACTCAGTTATATTATAGTTTTAGACCTCATGAAGTGAACACTGCCTGTGTAGTTATTAATGATGACTTAAAAAAGTTTATCGATTGTGCAACTGAACATTGTTTATTTATTAATCCAACAAAATCTAAAGTTATGATATTTGGGAACAAAACTCAAAGACAATATTTGTTGAACTCCATAAATATTTCTATTAATAATGAAAAATTAGAGATAGTAAATGAAGCAAAAAACTTAGGGGTAATTTTCGATTCTGAACTAAGATTTGAGAGACATATAAATAAGTTATTACAACGTGCTTATTGTAATATTAAGATGATTTATGGAAATAGACATTTATTTCCTATTCACATAAAAAAACAGCTTTGTGATACCTTGGTTCTCTCTTTATTTAATTATGCGGATGTGTTATATGGTCCCAATCTAACAATTACGTACAAAAAGAAAATTTAAAAGGTTCAAAATTCTTGTCTTCGTATGATTTTTGGTATAAGAAGACGGAAAAAGATTTCGCCCTCTTACCTCCATCGCAAAATTACGTATCGTTCTGATGTCCATAATGTAAATATAAGAAATAGGGGATTATTGACTATACCCTATTTCAAGACTGAACTATTCAGGCGTTCCTTTAGTTACTTGATCTGTGACTTGTACAATAAAGTTGTTCCTCAGTTTAAAAAATTTAATATTTCGAAATTTAAATCAGTTCTTAAAAGACACATTTTGGAAAGTCAAAACTAACTAAAGAGTTTTAGGATTTTTGTCATGGTTATTGTTTATTTCTCTAAATATTTACATTCTCCTTACATACATATATACATTTTTTATTTTATTTTTGCAAGTAAATTTTATGATTGAAATTTTTGAATTGGATTCTAATATTAAGGCATAAAATTAATTTATATCTAGCATTAGACACGACCCCTTAATACAAAGGACATTATAATTACCTATTATTCTACAAAATTATCTATAATAATTATATAAATACATGTTCCTAATCGGGTTAAGTGGAAGAATATTTTTGTTGTGTCTAGTACACAACCAAAAATAAACTTCGCCCGTTATTTTTAATTACTGTCATTTGTATTAATAATTTTTGGAAATAAAAGACGTTTATTATTATTATTAAAGTTCTACTTTTTCATCATACCGTCTTTTGGCATGTCCCAGGTTGTCTGATTTCTGAGAAGTGAGGAGGTGGTTTTTTTTTAATGATTCCCTCTCTACTTAGTCTGTATCTTGTTCTTGCAGAGGTTTTCTTTCGTCATCAATAGGCTAGTTCTACTACTCCACGCAATGGCTCCATAAGCGATGATTGGTCTCAATATGGCAGTGTACATCCATCTTAGGTTCTCAAGGTACGATGCCTTCAAAATAGTAATTTTTTTATTTAGAGGCGCTCGAGAAAGAATGTTGCCGATCGACGAGGAGTGTCAAATTTTTATTTGCTGGAGTTTTTTGACGGTCAGTGTAAATCACAATATTCAGAATGGATTGCGGATTACATGGCAAAACGCGTGTGATAACTTTTCACTGTATACCACCATTTTAATGTTCGTATATATAAGGGCCCCACGTTGGTCGCAATTCCATTTTAACATAAAAACGTACTGAGAACACCGAACAAAAATATTGGTATCCGTACGTACTTGAATTTTAGAGAGGGTTTTCTCTCGTCATCAACATGCTAGTTCTACTACTCCACGCAATGGCTCCAGCTGATTGGTCTCACTATGGCAGTGTACATCCAGCTTAGGATTTTTGGGTTACAGCACCAGCTTCCTGCCAGATTTCTGCACACCATTAGAGCCATTTTTGCCTTGTATGTAATCTCCTTCTCGTGTTTGTTCCACACGAGTTTACTGTCTAAAGTTAAACCTAGATACTTGACTTCTTGTCTCTATTCAATCTCGTTCCCATCAAGTGTTATGGTTTTGAGGTTGAGTTTTCTTTTCTTAGTAAAGGCTATCAAGATGGTTTTAGCGGGGCTGATGCTGATAATTTAATAAGTGATGGACAGTTTGTAGGGAAGTAACTGGAAATCGGTCCCAGCAGTTATAATCGGGAATTGTCCCAGTGTCATTCATCCATTCATTCATACGTTTGGATTGGGCTCAACAGCCTAGGCACTTGAACTGAATGTTTGTACCATTACCCATGCTATCTACATACTTCCATTCCAGAAGTTTCGTGTCTTCTGTATAGACCACCAGTTTATCTGGAGGGATCTTTAGTGGTTGTGATGGTTGTGTTATTTCCACTCCAAAGTGCTTCCGTCTGAGTCCTTGTAACTTCTCACAGAAGCAGAGTATGTGAGTGGGGTAGAGTTCATATTTTCTGCACATAGGTTCCCTAACTTTGCCCATCCAGTGCAGATGCTTCCTCGGGGTACAGTGTCCAGTCACCAGGTCGGTAACTGTCTTCAAATTTCTCTTTTCCAGTTTCAACAGCCTGGACGAGAGTTCCTTGTCTAACTTATTCAGTAGACTCTTAGTATGGAGGTGTCCTTGTGTCAGCCTAATATGTACCATTTATTGAGCCTTTACAAAATAAAAATCATCTTTTAACTAACTCCCACTGTAAATCGATTTAGACGAATAAAAGAAAAACGATTTGCAAATACATAAATTTGATTTTTTTGTTAAAACGGAGATTGTAGAATTTGGTATCTTTGTGAATTTGGCTTTCTGTTTTCCATTCGAGGAGGCGAAAAGTAAGATAATGTGCTCTCACCGTCCCGGTGTGCAAAAAAGCAAAAGGAATTTTCTGTGATTCGATATATCTCACCAGCCGCATGTTTCCGGGACGATTTTTCTTTGCTCCCTTTCGTTTTCACTCGGTTGCATTCCACGAATTCCAGTTTCGGAGGAAATGGAAAAATTAAACACCAAACACGACGAATTTTAAGAAGAATTGACGACTAAAAATCTCCAGTTCAGGATAAAAAGGAAAATTTTAAATACCATTTTCCTCAACTACATATTCAACGTAATAACACGCTTTTCTCTTTATAATTTTCGGTGAAAAATCAACTCTCGGTTACATCACGGCTGATCAGCACATTATACAGTGTGGAAACCACTTATGGCATGAAATTCTTTATGTCATTATTTTAGGAAATTATAAAAAATGCCGAAACACATCAACTTTTGAATTGAGTTGTGCGATATGTAAACATAAATTTAAATGTACAGGGTGATTCACGCAAGTATGCCATAGTCGCTGTTTTATTTTAATGAAACACCCTGTATATATGCATATTTTTGAAATCTTCTTAATTAACCGATTCCAACAAACTAAATAATGTATGGTCAATTATGAATAATACAGGATGAAATTTTAAAATTAATAATTTATTACATTTGAAATATTGGTACTTTTTTAAATTAGCTAAATATGGATTTATCAAAAATCTAAACTAACTAATTATTGGACGTATTTGTATATTTAAAAAAAACCTGTTACGCCCATGAATTTTATCATAAATACCTAAAAATTGCCTAAAAACGCCAATAATTAGACAAAATCGGTAAATAATGTGGATTGTTTTAAATCGGTAAATAATGTGTATTGTTTTCTATTCTGTCAGTTGTTGATGTGCTGACAGTTTATACTGAAAAAGTAAAATATTTGTCAAACACTCTCTCCTTGTCGACATATCAATGAAATATTTAACTGAGACTCACCGAATTGAGATTTTTATGATGATCGGGTACGGGGATAACTGCAGAAGTCAAGTTGAAGTGGCAAACTTATTTAATCACAGTTATCCCGAATTGCCTAATATTTCACAAAGTACTGTGTCTAAAATTCATGCACAATTCAGAGAACTTGGACATGTCAAACCATTGAAAAGAAAACCACACTTCGTTGAAGATGATGTGAAAGTGGATATTTTGTTGAGTGTCGAAGAGAATCCAACTTCAAGTACACGTCAATTGCTCGTGAAAATAATGAAATTAACTTTTGTGCAGTATAACAGAAGACAATCCAGATAGTAGAATGGATTTCTGCGAAAGATTGATGAATAAGCTGAACAGAAATGAGATAGCTCTTGGTACCATTCTTTTTTCTGACGAATCAACATTCACATTGAATGGAGAGGTAAACCAACAAAACTGTAGATATTGGTCAGCAGATAATCCTAATTGGATGCGTGAGACACATACTCAGTACCCTCAAAAGGTGAACGTTTGGGCCGGTATCGTAGGCGACCATATTATTGGTCCTATATTTATAGATGGAAATTTGACAGCTGAAAAATATTTAAATATGCTTAGAAATGAAGTTATTCCTGCGTTGGCAAACTGATATCCCAACGCAATAGATCCTAGCTTACCGAATGAAAATGTTTGGTTCCAGCAAGACGGGGCAACACCCCATTATGCTTCAATGGTAAGAACTTATTTAGATGAAATCTCCCTCAATAAATGGATTGGACGAAGAGTGGCCAGCTAGACTGCCAGACCTTACGCTGTTAGATTTTTTTCTGTGGGTTTATCTCAAGAACAAAGTATATGCAACACAACCAACTAGCATTGTAGACCTCAAAGACAGGATAACTACAGAAATACGGAATATTTCACCTCAAACTTAAAACAAAGTTATGGAGGAGTTCTATAGGAGACTGTGCTATTGCCAACAACTAGGTGGAAAAAATTTTGAGCATTTATTTTAATGTATTAAAATCAAATACATTAGGTATTTTATGTATGTGTTTAATAACTGTAAAAATAAAAATTTCACCCTGTATAATTCATAATTGACCATACATTATTTAGTTTGTTGGAATCGGTTCATTAAGAGCATTTCAAAAATATGCAAATATACAGGGGGTTTTATTAAAAAAAAACACCGACTATGACATACTTGCGTGAATCACCCTGTACATTTACATTTATGTTTACATAACGCACAACTCAATTCAAAAGTTGACTTGTCTCGGCATTTTTTATAATTTTCTAAAATAATGACATAAAGAATTTTATTCCATAAGTGGTTTCCACACTGTATAAAATTTTTTATAAATAAATTGCCCCCCATTCAAATTTTTATCATACGCCTATGGTAAATGGGAGTTTCCAATAAAAAAATAGCCCGTCTAAAAATATTTATTGTACGTTTATGAATGGAAGTTTTTACAGGTTAATCAACCCCCCTTAAACATTTTACCGCACACCTATGATAGAAGAAATTTTTACAAATAAATTAAATCCTAATAAAAATTTCTTCGTACGCTTCTGATAGACGGAATATTTCACAAATAAACTTCTCTTATACATTTCACCGTAAGCCCTTGATAAATTGGAATTTTTGATATTAAATTCACCTTCTTTTTACAAGTAAATCAACTCCCCTTGAAGATTTTATCGCACGCCTATGATTAAAGGAAGTTTCTACAAATAAATGAAGCCCTTATAAACATTTTTTCGATCTACACCTCTGATAAACGGATTATTTTACACAAAAACTCCTCTTAAAGATTTCATCGCACGCCTATGATTGAAGTAAATAGAATATATTAGAAAAAACACCCTGTATCTCGGTAGGGAGGAATATTTTATTCAAATGTCTTGGGTTATATATTCTTATTATGTACTAAGGTTTTTCCAGTTACAATATGGTCAATTCTTAATGAAACACTCTGTATATGGGACAATCAGTATAGTTAATATTCTAAAAATTACTTTTTATATCCATCCATTTGTAATAATTTACATATTAAAAAAAATTCATCCATTTGTTACTATTTTACTGATCCATAATTTTTATTTACTTTTATTTTATTCATATTTCAAAGAATAATCAAATTAAAACATTTTATATTCAGCGAAATAGGTATTCAATTTTACCGAGCGTCATGACTAACAATTTTTTATTTTACAGAAAAAAACCTGCACGGACAAGAACAGCGGGCTATGCGATAGCACTAGTTAGTTTCACGCGATTGTACACGACTTTTATTGTGTATCGCGAATAAAAATTTAAAATTGACTGTTTATCGCAAATAGGGAGTGATTTTAAAGACACATTTTCATTTCTCCATCGTTTTAAATGGCGAAACATCCACCATCAGAGAATTCCATTGAAATACTTCTGTTGCTGTGTATGCTGTTTAGGTGAGTCTTTTTGAAAAATTATAAACAATATATTTTCTGAACATTATAATTGATAAAACTACTGAGAAAACTGTCATATAATAATAAAAATCAAAATTTTGTTTCGAAATATCTCCAAATTGTTGATCTTTCATTGTTTGTTAACTTGAAAAGATTATTATAAACAAAGTATTGAAACTTTTATGGAGTGGTGCTGTTAAATATGTACAGGATGGGCTACACGAATTGATAAATTGTTATAACAATTGTTGGCAACTATTTCGTCCGGTATTTTCAATAAAACAATAATTTTTTACGTCAAATATCAAATAGAGATGGGAATATTCAACTTCCTCAAGTATCAAGAACAGAAGTTTATCGTAAATCAAACACTCATGTGTTCAGCGGACCCCTCTCTAACTCTGAAATTTTTTGAGTTTTAAAACTTAACACAACGTATATGTTTTTATGTTCTACTGTTTGTTTTGAGTTCAACATAGTCCTTTTCCCATATTATTTTAATAAATAAAGACCAATGGATTTTTTTTTGTTTATATTTAAAAAAAAAATTATTTTTAACATACACCATGAGTGCATCCTGAATGTCGACAATAGCCGGTGTAAGTTAGAAATAATGAAATTTCCACAATATTTAGGACATACGTCAAGCGACTTTGAGAATGTTGACATTCACCGGTGTATCTCGACATTCATCAGATTTCGGTCTTTCACGGTAACATACAGGGTGCACCAATCTTACGACAAACTTCGGTATATGGGATATCAAAAAATATTAACAACAAAAATAGTAGATGTGTTGAAGGTCCGTATTTTTAAATTATATAGAACTATACAGAGTGCTGCATAACTCCGTTACAAACCAAACATATGTTTTTTCAAATGGGAACCCCTGTATATTATACCGAATTCGCATTGGTTACAGTTTTTTGAAGCTTTTGATGTGAGGTTTTGCCACGTTATACAGAGTCCTTCAAAAGATATGGACACGTTTATGTGAAAATCATAGGTAAATCAACGCTCTGTAGCTTGTACGTTTAAGAAAAAAAATGTATTTTGCCAAACAGAGTTTCTTAACATGATGCAATATCTCCGTATCCTATTAAATTTCAATTATATTCTTTCTTATATACAGGGTGAACCGAAACTCGAACCTGTCATTTTATTTCTTCTTTCAAATGGAACACCCTGTATTTTATAGGAAAAATAGAATCTTAGATTATGTAACTTTAATTTTTGTCGAGCATTCCCTATACCCAAAGTTTATAAAAACAGAGTTATTTTGTAATGTTTATTGTAAACTATTATTATTGACCTATTATGTGAAAGCAATAAACGTTGTAAGAAACAAAAAATCCTGATTAATGATAAATTTTAATGAATAATTCATTCTTAACAAAACTAGCTACCAAAAGTATAATCCTAACCGTAATATTAAACTGAAGGATCAAAGTGTTCACCGTTAACATCAATGCAATGCTGTAAGAGGGGGCCCAACTGATTGGCCAGCTCGGTCACCCGATTTAACAAAAGTATAATTTATTTTTTTCGGGTCTTGTAAGGCATAAGTTTATAAAATCCCCCGGCTATTAGAGATGACATGAAAGAGATAATTAGTGCGGCACTTCGATCTGCTTACGTTGATATACTGAGAAATGTAAGTCAATCATTTGAACTATTCTGCAGCATTGCATTGATGTTAACGGTGAACATTTTGAACCTTTAGTTAAATATTACAGTTAGAATTATACTTTTGGTGGCTAGTTTTGTTTAGAATAAATTGTTCATTAAAATGTATTATTACTTTGGATTTTTTGTTACATAAAACGTTTAATGCTTTCAAATAATAGGTCAGTAATTATATTTTACAATAAATATTACAAAATAACTGTGTTTTTATAAACTTTGAGTATAGGGAATGCTTGAAAAAAATTAAAGTTACATAATCGAATATTCTATTTTTGCTATAAAATACAGGGTGTTCCATTTGAAATAAGAAAGAAAATGACAAGTTCGAGCTTCCGTTCACCCTGTATACAAGAAAGAATATAATTGAAATTTAATAGGATACGGAGATATTGCATCATATTACAAAACTCTGTTTGGCCATATGCATTTTTTTTCTTCAACGTACAACAACATGAAGAATACGAAAAATGGGGTATGAACATGAACATGAAAAAAACGGAATATATGCGAGTAGGAGAGGGGGACGAAGATCAAGATTTAGAATTACGTAAAATAAAAAAGTGCAAAGAATATAAATATCTGGGAAGCATGATTTCCAACAAAGGATCTTCAGAACGTGACATTAAACACAAAGCACAACAGGGTCAGAAAACGATACATATTCTCAATTCATTACTTTGGTCCAACCGAATTAGTTTAAAAACCAAAAAGACAATCTACACAGCAGTTGTAGACCCTATCTTAACGTATGGGGCAGAATGCTGGCAAATGACAGAAAAGACAAAGAGAAAGATAGACTGTGTGGAGATGGACTACCTAAGAGCCTGTCGCATATCAAGGAAAGAGCATATTCCAAATAATGAGATTAGACGGAGAACAAATAGAATTCATAAAACCTCAGAAAGAATAGAAACTCGACAGTTATTATGGTATGGTCACGTGCAACGAATGAACGAGAATAGATGGCCCAAACGTGCGTTGGAATACATTCCAGAAAACAAAAGAAAACGTGGAAGACCAGCAACTACATGGATAAGTGGAATTATGCAAGAAATGAGAGATAGAGCAGTCCAGGAGGATTTATGGAGAGATAGAAGAGTTTGGCGATCGAAATGCGGGATGCGGCAGAAGCTGTAGGACCCCCGCTTATATACATATATATATATATACAACAAGCTACAGAGCATTGATTTACCTACGATATTCACATAAACGTGTCCATATCTTTGGAAGGACTCTGTATGACGTGGCAAAACCTTACATCAAAAGCTTCAAAAAAATGTAACCAATCCGAATTCGGTATAATATACAGGGGTTCCCATTTGAAAAATCATATGTTTGGTTTGTAACGGAGTTATGCAGCACTCTGTATAGTTCTATATCATTTCAAAATATGGACCTTCAGCACATCTACTATTTTTGTTGATAAAATTTTTTGATATCTCTGAAAATAGCCCATATACCGAAGTTTGTCGTAAGGTTGGTACACCCTGTATGTAATACGTCTCCCTAAGTTGGAATCATAAGGAAAAATTTTTTACTATTAATTTTAGGAAGAAAAGTTATTCTCCATAAAAAGTTCTGCATCAAATATCAAATTTTTTAGTCGTATACGGGGTTTGTCAAAAAAATATAAGTTTCACTCAAGATAGAGTATCTTTAAATTTGACAATATCAAAAAATGTTACAAAAAAATTGATCAGAATTGAAAACCACGATTGAATATGTAATTACAAGTAATATTTTTCGATATTGTCAAATTTAAAGGTACTTTACTCTTGAGTGAAACTAAGATTTTTTGGTAACCCCGTATACGACTAAAAAATTTGATATTTGATGACTGTATTATAAGTTTTAGATAATGCAGAACTTTTTATGAAGAATAACTTTTCTTCCTAAAATTAATAATAAAAAAGTTTTCCATATAATTCCAACTTAAGGGGGCATATTGTATATAAAATTTAGGTTTTTAATTAGTGACCCAATAACTCCAGAATTAGGTGTATCCGGAAGATAGACAGTTGAGCGAATATTCGGAGTACGGGTAGACTTTTATTGCCAAAGTTCCAGAGAGAAAATTTTCTTGGCTGGCAAAATGTTTCTTAATTGGCAGTTGTCTAAGAATAGGGGATAATGGAAGAAAACGATATGCTATTCGGGGGTATTTTTTGGTGTATTCCAACAAATTAATACAGATGTAATTAAGAAAATTAATATGATTTGATAATATACAGTGTGTTGCATTATTAAATACTTCTTTATAGTTGTGCTATCAAGGTTTTTTAAATTTGTGTTTTAAAGGCACAAAAATTAGTTTCTTCATTTAAATTTATACAGAGTACCGTAAATTGGAGACATGATAGATCATTAAAAAATATTTAAAATACCCAAATTCAACTTTTTTCTAACCTTCTTAGTTTGTGAGATACAGGCTGTTTAAAGGTGTAGAAGAAATAAACATTTTATCTCATATCTTCTCGGGGGATGGAAGTACAAATTTAAATTTTTTTGTAGGTTATTGTCTCATCAAAATACATTGACAATATTAATTCTGTCAAATTCTAATAAGCCAGTGGCATGGTACGAGGGGTTCGTAAACTTTTATTGTACCATATTTTTGAAACACCTTGTATTTAGACCTAAAGACTTTTGTATGCAATTCTTTCTTAAATTTTCTACATAAAAGGTACTCTTTGTTGAACTCGATATAACACTCCATTATCAAGATTTTTTACCTTTTATTGAAGTAAGACGCTTTTTATGCTGTTTTTTCTTAAATAAATTTATAGTACCTACACAGTATAGATGTTATCTCGTAACGTTACACTACCGAGCTCTCTGTGACCTACAACGTCGTTCGGATGACTATAATCCGGCGGCCAGTGCTGGGCTGCGATCCAACCAAAGTGCCAGTGGTGAATTTGCGAATAAAATTATTTATTACAGCTTATATTTTTAAGGGGTTTTGGTATTATTTTTATAGTTTATAACAGCGGTTCTCAAACTTTTGTTATTCGCGCCCCCCTGTTTTAATTTAAAAAATGTTGCGCCCCCCAATCCGTAGACCTAGGAATTTGGACTAAAAGAGCAACTTATTTTACACGCTTGCAAAGACATTGTAGAGTGGTCATCTCTAACATGGAACCAAATTTAGAGAAGTTGTGCGCCTTAAAACAAGCTCATGCTAGCCATTAGTTCTTAGAATGTTTCTTTGTCATCATTAAGTAAGTAGACGCAAGGAGACGAAGAAGTGGCTGAGGAATCAGCACCTCGCTCATTGGAATGCTCTGCAGGGTCCTAGACAATCCAAACTCCTACTGAAGGGATGGACTGATGGACACGCTGGGGCAGCTATTGAACTACCAAGGAGTAGGTTGAGGAATATAGCAGGACTCCTAACAGGGCACTGCTGTATGAGGAAGCACCTCTA
>CAJUYH010006195.1:0-20862 GCA_910591685.1 Galerucella tenella
TAAGCAAATTTCCTGGAACAGTGTATTTTTATTAATATAATGCATCTCCTCTCCAAATATAAACTTTGCTTCTCGTTTCCTTGGGAAGTTACAATTTATCTTAGTTTTAGGGGTGACATTTCAACCCTTATTTTCAATCGTAAGCAAATTTCATCCAAACAGTGTGTCCTATACACCAATACACCCCCACCTATTGAATATCAAGGTGGCTTTTCGAAAAATGAATCCGATTTAACCTAATATTTTGCACGCCACTGAAACCGCGAATTGAGCAGTTCTCAACATTTTTGCAGCTAAAATTGGCTGCTATCTTCACAGCGGTGTGACAAATACGCTGAACGCTTCTTCAGCTCTAAATAGAGTCCTCCCTAAATTACCGCAAATTTTTCGATTAATAATCTTCAAAATAGTTAATCAGTCGAAAACACGAGATTCCGTATCTCCCTTATTGTAAGAATATCTTCGTATAAACTATTTTCTAGGTTGTTATCACTTCAGAAATACTTACCACACGAATCTATAAAATATATTCATCTAATTCCAAATGAATCGTTAGGAAAGCTTAAAGATTCCAACATTTCCGACCTTCGAGCTTTTTATACTCGTTGAAAACCCTGAAATCGGCAATTTATCCAGAGTGGCGGACACGTATTTGTGCATTTTCCAACGGAATAAATTGTATGTATTACAAGTCCATATCGGTCTTGATGTAATTTGCTAAAAGGTTTTGTCTAAAGTGGAATTCGCGCTTAACTTAACAACTGATTCGATATCATGTTTAAATGCATGAGGTACACTCAAGAATAACAACAGATCGAGAGGGTAGTTACTGGTAACAAGTATGTCGAATACATGAATTTTTTTCGAACTAGTAGGTGCTTGTTTTTTTCCTTCTTCGTTGTTAATTATTTCAAACATTCCAACCAGAATCTTTATTGATTCAGGCTCCTTTATAGTATATCAATTATGAGTCAAAATTAGTCTGGAACTGTAAACAATCTTTTAAGGAACTGACTAGATACAACAAAGTAACTTGTGGGAACCAGGGCATAAAGGAATTGTCGGAAATGGCAATAGCAAAACGGATGATGGGTTTTCTCAGAGCCTAGACCTCTTGGACTAAAATAAAGATATAGGGTAGGAAAACACAATAGTACATTGTTTACCAAGTAAGAAAAGGCTAACATTCCTGGACGACTGTGAACACTGCTAAGTCGACACAAAGAACTAGTTTAAAGAGGCATGGCGGATGGAAGTCATCACAAGTAGCTGAAGGATATAGTAAGTAAGTACCTAAACTTTATTCCTATACAAATACAAATGTATAGGACAAGTCAATAAATGTTATCACAAACAAACAAACACATAAAATTAGATAGTACTGTCACAGAGAAATATCGAAAAATCTCTTATCAATAAGGTTGAGGTGGCAAAAAATTTTCACAGTACAAAATATTCACTAGTAATACCACTAGAGATCAAATTATTTCCGGATTTAATTTGACCTCGTGTGGTATTCGGTAAGAAAATTCCACACCAAATGTGTTTCCAGCAACATCAATTTTCGTCTTTATCAAGTTCTTGCAAAACAGGTTTTGTCAACTTGATTATTCAGTTACCATGGCAACTCATTGAAACTCTAAACTAGAAATTATTTCTGTCAAAAATTTGTCAAAACAGCACGGCGTAGAAAAATGTCTCGCTTCGATCAGGAAAGTAAAGAAAATATTCGCCAGAATATTAAGCAGTTGACACCAGCGAATACTAGGAAATCGAAGGCAAGTGTAAGAAAGCAGTTCATAAACTTTTGCACAGAAAAAGCGTATGATTTCGACAGTGCGGATATACCTGTGGAAGAACTGGCGCTCATTCTTGAAGACTATGCCTTCAACATGCGAAAAAAGAACTCCGAAGACTACAAGGAGAGTGTTATCAAAGTTCTATGGAATTCTACAGCTAAGCAGTTGCAGGAATATTTTTTTCGAAAGGTATAATCGCAAATTTAATCCATTCTCTGACATAGAATTTGTTAACGCAAGAGCTGCAAAAAATGCTAAGCGTCGGAAGCAACAAATATATCCAACCAAGAGAAAGGCAAGTTCATCCGCACTATCAGCAGACGAATTGATAAAGATTATTGAGTTTTGGGACGAAAGCACTCCGGAAGGATTGCAAGGAAAGTACTTTCACATTGCTGCTCATGAATTGGCCTGGAGAGAAAATGAAGGAGCGGCAGCAGCAATAGAATATTTTGTGGAGGAAATTGACAATCAAGAAATTGAATAGGAACTTTTTATTTGAGAAATGTTGTCTCTAATGTCAAAATTTTCTAGCAATTTTCTGAAAAGGATTATATTAGACTTAGCTTGATAAGGCCGAACGAGCTAATCAACATATTTTAAACATTTGGCCGTGTTGACTAATTTGGAGTATAAAACTATATAGATAGGAAGAGAACAAATTAAAGATACAACTATTAATTTAAATATGCTAGTCTGTATCAGAATTGTGCCAAAATGAATATTTATTGATCTCACATGAATTTATGATATTTGGTTGTCCTCAAAAACAGCAAACTCTGCACTTTCAGTGCTCTATTCTTGCCCCATTTGATAAATGGTACTTCAAGCGCCAAACCAACTCATTTTCAATGTTACCTCCCACTACAGCTCTTGCAAGACAAAATAAATGCTCTGTACAGAGGCGTATCATCGTTGTCCTCCAATTCTGTTGGCGTTTGGCATTGTCTGAATAATTTTTGTGGTATACGAAGATGTATTGATATCTAGTTAGCCTAGACCAGCTCCATGCATAAACAAAATATTGCGTTACCATAGCTACGAACAATAATTTAGTAGAAGTGTCAGTGTGAAGCTGGACGTCAAAAAAGTAAACCAGAGTTACGCAATAAATTAAAAGAAAAAAGATGTCCACCGAAATTGTGAAAATCAATAAATTGGAGTATCGAGCCATCATCAAGTACCTGTATTTAAAAGGGTTAAGAGGTAAGCAGATTTACGAAGATATGATTAATACCCTTGGTGATCAATGTCCTTCGTCCTCTCCAAGACCTAAGAAGTTTTGTGTCCAAAAATCTGCTGGAAAAGTTCTTGCTTCAGTTTTTTGGGATTGCCAAGGAGTAATCATGATTGATTTTTTGGATAAGGGTAGAACAATAACCGGAGATTACTATTCGACATTACTGACCACTCTACGGGGAAAAATTAAAGAGAAAGCTATATCCAAAGGTGTTGTGTTTCTGAAGGACAACGCCTCTGCGCACAAATCTCATGTTCCCATGCAAAAAATTCGTGATTTAGGGTTTGAATCACTAGAACACCCCCCTTATTCGCCAGATTTGGCTCCGTCCGACTATCATCTCTTTCCTCAACTGAAAAAAAGTTTAAGAGGTCGTAAATTGTCTTCCAACGAGGAGGTAATAAAAGCTGTGGAGGTCTGGTTTGCAGAGCAAGAAGAAACATTTTTTTTAAAGGTCTAGAGACGTTACAGGTTCGCTGTAATATATGTATCCAATTAAGAGGAGAGTATTGTTGAGTAATAAAATATTTGGACATTGAAATTTTGTTTGGTTCTAAAAATAGTAGGCTAAGAATTTTTCAATATACATATGTATGTACTACAATGACCGGCAAAGGAACTAATCGTAATCCAATAGTAATTTAGTTGGCTGCGCGATCACCTCCCAAGTAACACACGAAAACCTCTTATTGCACTTGAAGCTTCATAAAGGATATATTCAGGCAACTTATGAAGCTTAATGGCTATATTGAAACTTTATTAGATACTGAATTGCTTATAAAGAGATTTGGTGGAATAACATTGTTGAGAAAACGGTCTCAGCGCTTTTATACGAGTCTACTTTACTAAGGCATCTTATATATCAATTCAACACTATATAAAAGGTTAAATGATGTAGTTACAAATTAGGCGCTCTTATAAGTGCCGTATAAGCATTTTTATAATACTTAGTCCCATAATGAGCTTCCTTATGTCATCAAAATTGGGTGACATAACGTTGTCATTATGACATGCCATCAGATAAAAATGTTTATGGCACTGCTGGTAAAAGTGAATTGTCAAATTTTGAAAGCAAACGTCAAAATATTTAGATTTTATTTATTAACATTAATATTAATAGTACAATTTGTGCAATTTGACAAATTAATTTCCTGCACTGCTGTTTTACCATTTTCCGTGGATAAGGAGGAATGATGCGCAGAAAAAATGGAATTTCCAGTCGAGGATGACGCCACAATATTTTCGGATGTTTGTTGTTGGATTGATGTTGTTGGTAATGTTCGCTGCACTGTCAACAGTTTTTGGGCAATCAAATTCTTATTTCTCAAAGAATCCTCAATGTACCCCTCAGCAACGGTAGAAGATCTCCACCCCCCATGACGCTCAATTGTCGTCAAATTTGCGCCAGCATCGGCAAGTAAGGTCGCTGAAGAGCGGCGAAAAAAGTGTCCCGTAAAAAGGTTCGGATTTGGAAGTTCCAGAAATCTTGCTATAACAGCAGGAATTTTTCCAAACGAATTAATTCCAACCGGATTTCTGGTACATTTACCTTTCACGTATTTCAAGAAAAATCGCCGGTGTCCGACATTTGCTGGTCGAAGAGCCACATATTTTCGATAAAGATCCAAATAATTTTTTTCAATAATAGTAAAAGTTCGTGAAACATTGGTTTTAGAATCTGGGATTTTAATAATTAATAAAGTACCCATATCTTCCATATCGTCAACAGTCAATTGACAAAGCTCCTCCCTGCGGCAGGCACCAAATATTCCCACAATCACAACTACTTTCATTAGAAGATACTCATCATCTAATGCAGACTTCAAAAACTGGTCAATTTGGAATCCAGTCAAGATTTTTGATTTCTTTGGCCGGTAACCTTCTGCTTGACGCTTTAAATACGCGATAAGCTTAATATATTTGCTTATATCTACGTCGCTATTTATACGTAGCATAGATTTGATCATCGAATAATTTGACCACAGAGATGATGCCTTCCATACCTTTGCTTTCTCCTCAAAATAGGCCAGAAATACATTTTCAGTATATTTTCCAGAAACGCATTTTGCTTCACACCATTTCTGAAACTTATTATAGGCTATATCGTATGGAACCCTGGATTTTCTCTGCATCAAATCGAGGATTGCTCTATTGGCCGCCACCTCTATGTCTTCAAATGGATCATTTTCATTACTTTCTCCCATTTTAAGAAAAAACTACAACCCTAACTACGTTTTAAATAAAACTAACAAACGTCTGACAGATGCATCAAAACATTCGTAAACAATTAAATCAACAATGGTTGCTAAGGTACGTAATATACGATGCAATTTAAAATTATCTCCTTTGGATGTATTAATAAAGGTTCAGGTCAGCATCTAAGCTGGAGCCTTCCACCTTAATAGACCTTCTATGATTGAACAAATCTACTTTCCATAACCTATATGAAATCGTTCAGTCAAATTGTTTTACTTGGGTGGATTCCAACATACGGTTATTTATTGTGTTATTTATTTACCCTAAGATATGGATACTTATTGGAAGAAAGTGAAGCGAAGTGGGAATTTCAGGAGAAAAGAGAAGATTCTCGAAAAATCCAAAACCACTTCATCATCGAAGAAAGCGTCATCAGTCCTTATAGGCGAGAAACTCCAATAAATATTACCGATACAATTTCTGTAATATCAAACGCTGATTCTGAATAGGTACACTGCATTACCAGGACATCGAACAGAAGGAAGAAATAAACTTTCCAGATATCGAAGGAAACCAACAATTAGCATCGGAATTGCTTGACAAAAGAATTCAGAGAGTGGACAATTACTTATGGCATAAGTCATATGGCATTAAAAGACTTAGGTACTGCGGATATTGAATAATCGTCTCCCGAATCAACTTTTGCCAACTGATCCCAGGACATTATTGAAAACTTCAAGGAATATAATTCTTGAGAATGTCGGTGTCAACGGTAATTATTGGCTTCAGGGTTTGGAATTATGTTTGGCTAATGTTAGAGATATCTATCAACATAAATATCGATGGATTGCCAATTTATAAGAGCTCTAGAAAAGAATTTTGGCCTATTCTATTCAATTTTTTGTAAATATTTATAGAGGTTATGTCCTTGTAGCAAAACCACCTGTGCGATATTCTAGCCCACTTATATAGTATTAACACCACTATGGACACCCAGCTATGTATGTTAAGTAGCTACTTATATAGCAATAATACAGCAACGAAAAAGTTACGAGTTCTTTTACTGATTCACAAAATCACCAATGGCGAGACGGCAATGCAAACACCAAAACTTGATGAGGAAAAGTTTACTGAGGAGACCATGTTGGATATTCGAAAAAAATGTGTGATAGAACGGCCATTGTTGTCAGGCCGAAAGTTAGAAGTGTATTAGCTAATTTTGTCTTATTATAAAGTGTTATTTCTGCTAAATATCACTTTTAGGTCACTAAATTCAAGCGTATGCTTGATTTCAAAACCAATTGACACGAAGAAGAAGTTGTATGAAGCTAATAAGGTTGTTTAAGAGGATGTTTATCCGATATGTCACAGCTTGCATCTTAATGTTTCTTTGTTGTAGATTGTTTTCTTCTATTTTATGAACACTTTTAAATTTTGATCAGATTTATTGATGTTAATAAATATGTACCTATCTTCAAAAAATCTGAAAAATAAAAAGTATGTTTAAAAAATGATTTTCTGAAAGACAATTTCCGATCTCTTGAGCATCTTAAAATGAAACCTTCTTCGTCGGACTGTACACGCTGTTAGAAACTCACCCCTAGCAATAAATTATGAGTTTCTCGACCAAAATTACAAAGATTGGAAGCAATCTAAAAGTTTTCAACCAATCGGGGAGTTACATTATCCCTTTCGGATACGACTCGATCAGATATCACCCTAGCTCTCTTGCCTCGATAGCTATTGTTTTACGTATGTTTTATTTGACCGACTGAAATGGCGCCACTTTTTCATCTACTGCACGGAACGGAGTTGCGGGTATATACATGACGACGATATCGAGAAAATTTTATTTAAACCTATTTGGACACAAAATATTTCGTCAACTTAAATTTAAAATGTCAAGAAATCGCTTGAAACAGTGTATATTGTCTGTTATCTACTTAGAAGTGGGAGTAATAGAATATACAGATCGCGAAATGTCTATTCGAGTAATACGATTTACACACACACACAAGGAAAATATGAGCAAAACTACTTGAAAGAAAGACAAGAATAATTGTTCGCAGTCAGCGTTGTGCGTGTTTTCAGTTCCAGCTCTCAATCTGATATGAAAGCAGCGTTGCCTGTTTAAAATGTTTGGTACTTTCTAAGGAATAATCATCTTATTTTGCATTTAACTTTTAATACGGGATAACGCCGTATTTATTGGGAAAAATTCGAGATTGGTGATATTATTAACTTTTGAAAAATAAGTGAGATCAACACAGACAACGAACATGAACAAGACAAATAGGGTCACTCTCCGTCGGAACTTCCATGCCAGCTTACACAAGCGCGCCGACGATTTCGACAAATTCCTGGAGCCGTGCACGTGCTCGTGCTTATACGAGGTTGATGCAAACCGCTAGCGATTAAAACGAATAAACTTTCACTTACCAGGATAATTTAAAAACATCTAGCAATAATTGTTATTGTAACCTATTTCGCTTAGTGGGAATTAAAATAAAAAAGGGAATATCGTCCATTGGTGAATCTAAACATAATTATAAAGAGAACTGGTAGCAAAAATGAAAGTTACATCAAAAAGTAATAATGTAGTAAGCTACAGATGAGACTAGTAGGTATAAAAATTAACAATAAAATGTTTGTAAATGCCAACCTATATAGGTATTCTAATATAAAATGTATACAGGTCATTACAGGTTGTTTCAAATCCAAGGCAATCAAAGAGTACCAACTTACCTAACAGTAAAATACGGGTACTGAGAAAAATAATCAATACACAAACCATCCAAAACCAAAGGCGTTTAACCAAATGAGTTAAAATCTATGAATTTTGAAAGTCTTTCATATTGAATATGCCGGTTTTCAAAGATGTTTTAAGATATTTAATTTTATGTTAGGTTTCATTGATTGTTTCGAAGAATATCTATTTTTGATATCCCAGTTCGCGAATTTAATTGTAAAATAAGTCCGCAGCCTAATATATAGGATTAAAAAATATTTATGGGGAAACTCTTTACAAGGATGTGTAAACAGTAAATTTTCATATAATTTTCTAAGGGTCGCTCCAACGTTCTCGTGACAACTAATTTTATTAAAATTTTCATATTCTACAATATTACTAGGAGGTACATTCAGACCTCCATAGTTTTTAGAAGTCGAATATGCTTTATGCTCTAAAAATACAGCCGCTTCTTTTAGTAATATCTTTCCATCATTTTACTTTGTGCAAGCACTACAAAAGTGTTGCAGCAAACATTTCCTCAATAGATAGCCAGAAATGTAAACTATAGCATTGCCATCCGTACCTGAAAGATTTCTATAGTCGCATGTGAAAACTGTTAAAGAGCTATTATTTGTCAATATGGGTACATCGATATTTTCATATTCTTCTAGCTTATCAGGAGTTACATTGAGCAAAACTGTATTAATATCTGTAATACAATTGGCACCTTCAACCTCATTAAAATATTTTAGAGAAAATAATTTTTAGAATGTACTAAAAAATTTAATTGGGGTTGTATTTCTCGAGTTTCCGCAACAATTTCTTACCAGACCAAAAAAATTTTCAATGCAATCCTGATTAAGGTTCCTTGTTAAAAGAACTGAATAATTCCTGCATTTTAAGGTTTCCCATAAAGACGGAGCAGAGGTAATAGTATTTTTCCAGCCATTTATAAAGTGCATAGTATTGTTTATAAATTTTTCCACATATGTTGCCTTTCCATCATTCTGTCTGCAGAAACACAAAACACTAAGTACGTAAATGTTTATTTTATTTCTAACGGAAAATTCGCTCACTCAAAAAGACAACTGGTATATTTCTTTACATATGTCTACGACGGACAACCTGTTTATGCATATCGCGCGTAGGATACTTAAGGTGCTCTATACACAGTAGCATCCGATATTCGAGCGAGATAGGCATAACGAGGGGAGGAGCTTAGAGTGATCCTTCTTGTCTTGTTAATGTTCGTTGACACAGATAAGAATAAAATAATATAGTTCGAGAAAATAAATGGGCAAATTACAATCTGCAATAAATAAAATCTATACGCTGCTTTCGATTTAACAATTATTGGTATGTAACATTGTTGCCGACAAAAATTGGGAATAACTTTTACAGATAAATATATTTGACAACAGCTGATTGTGCACAATTATTCTTCTCTCTCTTTCAAGTAGTTTTTCTCATATTTTCCTTGTCGCACTTGTGTAAATGGCATGACTCGAATAGACTTTTCGCAATCTGTTTATAGTTGTAGCAATAGTTATAGTTCCGACAAAAACTTTAGTATGTTATTCTCAACGTGCTGTAAAGCAAAAAATAATTTAGCTGCGCCTATCAATTAGACCTTTAAGTTGTAAAACCTGAGAATGCCCATAAATGTAGTAGTTATATAAATTATAATAATTTCTAGGTAGGTATAATATTTGTGCATATATAAAGCCCGATGAAGTATAAATTTAAAATATTGGAAATCTTCGCATCACAATTGGAATGGAAGCAGGTAATTTTGTCTTCCAGGGAAGGCTAACACTGTATGTCATTTTATTATCTGTGTATTTATTTGGAAACGTGCGCGGAGAAGATAGTATTCCATCTTTGAGTGGTACAGTGGTAAAATTAAGTAGGAACTGTCCGAATGACACATCAAAAACTTTCGGAGAAAATAATTGGACTGCGCCACTGGATCTGGGTTTTCCATTTGTTTTGAGCTTGTGGAAGTGAAAGCCACTTGATTAATTGGAATTGATCGCTGATCGAGAAGATTCAGTGGATATAAATGAAACTGGAAGTCCGCTATTAGGAAATTAAACAGCAGGTATCGACAGCGGACATTTTGATTCGAAAAATAAAGGATATAATTTTTCATGAGCCTTTTCACGATTTTTGTTTCGTTAAGTATTTTCAAATGTCATTAAAGGAATTAAAGCATAATTTTTAAAACATGAAATACCAATATAATGGTAGAATAGAAAGCTCTAAATTCATCAAAGTTCATCTAAAGACACCATAGGGACTATAATTTTTTCAATTAAAACCCAAAATTACTCGCGGTGCTCTGTCGACCATCCCTAAAAAGCCGCCGATATTTAATATACCTACTAATTTACAATTATGTACTTATGAGCTATGCGAGTCGTTTATAAACTATTCTCGGTTTTGAAATACCCAATTTCCCTAAATAATGTGGTAAAAGTAGTCTTATTTTCAATTTCTATATTTTTCGGTCGACCGTGTGTTAACATATTATGCTATTAACGTTCTCAAAATTAGACAAAGTCATACATTAATAACCCCTACATTAATCAACAATTTTTCTACAGGCAACCCAACGCACATCTTATACCTTATATTTAAATTGACAGTTACCTGTGGTGTAGGTAACCAAACATAAATTTCAATGTCATCATTTAATTTTGACAGTACTCAGCTACGAGACAAATAAATATTTCTAGTTTCAAAATATTGAGAAAAACGTATAGAACTTATACAGTCGACGGAAAAGATTTGTAACTAACACGAGTATTAAAAGGGCAATTAGCAATCTCGAAGATTAACGTACTCGCTCTGCTCGTGCGTTAAATTATCTCGATTGTTAATGGCCCTCATTAATACACTAGTTGGTTAAATAACTATTAATAAACTGATAAATTATTTAAAGTTCTCAAGATGAGTGTGCTGCTGCCATCTATTATTCAGTAGGATAACTGCAAGTTTTTAAAATTCAGAAATTATTCTTGTCCATGAAAAGCTTGACTACAGCTGAAATAGATGTCACTACTATGTCTAAAACTTCAAGAATAAAAAGATTCACATGGATAAAAGGAACAAAGAAACGAACTATAACTAAAATCATCGAACCCTAAAAGTTATGGACCGAGACTAGTTATGTTAATATCAGTAAATGTTTCGAATCAAAATAAATAAGATATCGTAATAAAACAATCCGTGAAATGAATTGTTTTTTCAGAAATCCCTCAACTATTATGCGTTACCTCAACCATAGATAACCTCAACAAGTATTTCCCAGATGCATGACTAATGAATGTGTTGTGCGCATCGTCGTTATCAATGTCAGTTGAAGTAGACCGAAATCATCTGATTCACGTAAACAGTGTAGAAACAATCGAGGAAATTAGTATTTTTGTTCAAGAATCTTAAATGAAATTTTTGAAATTTGTATGTGTGATAAAGAACCGATGTTTATAGAGTATGAAACATATTGTTGGAAAAGTTGTTTTGCTAGGCCATCAAGGTAAGAAATACCATTTTATTTAACCAAAATTGTCTATTGTGTATTAATTGAAGAAACGGTAATATTTAAAGCCCTATTTTAGATGATACATCTATGCGGAAATATTTAGTAGGTAGGTATGAGACCATGAGCCAACTTATACTATTTGTTATTACTTTGCACGTGTTTTAATTTAAGGGCGTAGATTGGTGTATTATTCTAAAAGGTACAATCTGTTAAAAATATATTTCTCTTCTAAACAGTGGCGTCTCCAATATAATTCTCAGGAAAAAATCCAACGGGTATAGTATAACTAATGTTAATGTGATGACCTTGAATTGTATTAAAAATTTTATGCAGGTTAATTTTAATCCACTATATTAATTTGAATTACATTTGAAAAGCATTATTTCACAATATTCGAATTTATAAAACAATTTTATGCACGCCATTTGGCGGCTTTTTCCTTCAAAGGGATTAAAAATATGGGTCATCACATTAACAATAGATACACTATATAAAAAATGTATTGAATATAGGTAATGTAATTGAAAACAATGATTTTTTTAAAACTATAATATCAAGATATTCTTAATATAATGGCAAACTTGTAATTTTTAAAACAGATATGATTATAAGTGAAAAAGTTGACGCAATTTGAGTTACCTAGATAAGATTAATTATTGATAATAATTTATGAATGTAGTATACACCTACCTACTTAAACATAATTATTAAAATCCTGTCTGTTTAATTTCGATGAAAATAAATAAAAATTAGTATTTTGGAACTAAATAAGGATTGTAGGAAGGTTGATGATTTTTGTCAGACTAGTACTTAAACACTTATCATATTAGTACTACTGATAGTAGATAATGTTTTGAAATAAATATTAGTTGACTCTATAAACATTGCTTTAAAATTATTTACTAGCAATTCGTTTTAAAATTATCTAATGTGGTATTAATTACTATATTAGAGTTAATTTTGTAAACTTCCTATGTATCTCTTCGAATAGATCAACACCGTCAACCAAATGGCTGTTTGTATTTTTGCACTTGTTTCCTCATAGCAACCAGTCCTGCTCCTTTGTTCTTTGAACAAATTCTGGTGAGCGCTCTGACTTAATATATTTATTTCAGGAGTTGGTAAAACAGCGACTGTGACCAGATATGTCGAGAAAGCGTTTTCCCAACAAACTGCTCCCACTGTGGGAGCTTCCTTTTTTACTTGTAGAGTTATAACTGAGGATCATCTAGTTACCCTTCAGGTGAGAATAATTATAATAAATATACGTGAACGTAGATAAGCAGTACGCCCCTACCTGTTGACGAATATGGACCTCTTTAAAATACAAAAATCATGAACGTTTACTCAAACACTGGAAAATCAATACGAAATACTTTTGATAATTTTATGATACGCCCATGGATTCGCATTCGTAATGCATAGGCGTATCACATCTTTTAGTAGACTGTTAAAATATTTTTTTAAGTTTTTTGGTCTCTCATTTCTTTTATAGTCCTTAAAGATATAACATGGAAAATAAAAGTCTAGTTGGTTTGATACATGTTGTAGTTTGGTGTGTTTGTTCATTGCTCTTAATATTTTTCAGATATGGGATACCGCCGGTCAAGAACGTTTCAAGGCGATGGCTCCAATGTTTTACCGTAACGCAAACGCTGCTCTATTAGTCTTTGATATAACTTCTAAAGCGTCTTTCGAAAGCATAAAGATGTGGGTGCAAGAATTGAAAGGAAACGTTTATGAACCAATGGTGCTGTGCGTGCTAGGCAATAAGATAGATTTAAACGACCAAAGACAAGTACACACTTTTAAATCAATATACAGGGTGGTTCGTAAGTGATGGACTGAAGTGAAATGGAAATTTTCTTGTCCTGAAAATATTACAATCTGACGCAACGTCTTGATTGATTGATGATAAGAAAGGGCCTCCATTTCACTTTGGACCATTACTTACGGACCACCCTGTATATTTAACATATATATAAATAAAATGATTTTTACAGGTATCACATGAAGAGGCATTGGCTTATTCAAACAGTATAGACGCAATATATTTGGAATCTTCCGCGAAGGCAGATCAAGTACGTATAACAATTTTTTTTCAGTTGATACAGAGCAATTGACAAATTTTGCCCCTGAATCGATCTAACTGTTAGTCGTGTTACGTTTTGGTTTCAGAAAGTGGATTTTCTAATATTCTCATTACTTTTACATTCATTATTAATAAAAAAGAATCCCCTTAAGTTATGTCTAAGTCTAATATTCTCGTAAAATTTCAGTTCAAAATTGATAGTTTTTTTGTTGAAAATGTGAACGAATGTTTTTATGTCTGTGCCAGTCGATTTTTCGTCCCAAAGAACTCGAATACACAAACATCTGCCACCTTTACAGGTCAAATGTTACACCTCGCACTATTCGGTGTCAGAACGTAATAAAAGTAGTGGTGTATCGTATTAAGTTACGGTTATGTCATGTCAATGTTACATAGGGCATGTCCACGTGACGTCACAAACTATTTTGACAAGAGCCCGGTGGTAAAACAATAAACAAAGCGTTCAAAACACGTGGTACTTAATAGTGAGGTTATGCTGATTTATAATGATAGATCGTGTTTGAGTTTAGTTGGTTTTGCATCACTGCTTCATTGTACTTTTAAAGTTATTTTAATTGTTGAGCTTGCATATTTAATAATATAGGTTAATAGTTGTTTGATAATTTTTCATCGTGTCTATTGTTTATTGTTTTACCACAGGGGTATTGTCAACTGTCGTGGACATGTCCATTGTATCTATTACAGTAAAATCACAGGATGATTACAACTTCTCTAATTTTTTTTTTCAGGGCGTTGGTATGGTATTTGAAAGAATTGCTCAAGGACTGTTAAGGTTACAGGGTCTAAACTCGACGCTTAAAGTATATGAAGATGAAATGATGGCAAAATCAAGTGACTTGGAAGCAACCGACACTGCCAATGAAGAGACTGTTAATGTTAGTATAAGTAGTATAGCGCATGGTGATAGTGTTAATCGAAGTAAATGTTGTTGAGTGTATTTTTGGTTCCAATGTACGTTTTTTTTTCTTCTAAATCTAACTACATACCATAACAAATAATAGATGTACTCTATAAATAGTCGACTTTGTTATTTTATAGTGGTTTAAAGGTTAGATTTCAGATTTTTAATTTTCATACATGCAATAATAAAGAGTACAGAAAATGAAATGAATGCATCATAAACAATAATAGTATGAGGAAATTTAATTGAAGTAATAAGAAAAAATGTATCTCAATTTTTGATTTTTTGTTGTATATGAAGACTCTTAAACTCTTACTTTATACATACATCATGAAAAGGCACACGACTAGCGATAAGTAATAGAACTTACTAACTATTTAAAATTATTTGATTCTTGCCACGTTATACTGAGTAATTTTGTGTTTTGTGTGTTAATAAAGACGAACCCGTTTGAAGTTATACTATATTATAAAGGGTGATTGATGATTAGTGTGATAAAGCTTAGTAGGTTCTCTGTTTCAAAAATAATTACAATGTTACAGATTGCATAACTCGGTGCTAGATAAAAGTTATGGTTTTTTAAGTGGAACACCCTATGTTTTACTGTGAAATTTGAATTCGTTTAACTTCCCCATCACAACAATATAATTTTGCAATCTGTTATACTGGGTATTTCGAAAGTTATAACCAATTTTCCGTAGAAATCGTTCAACCAACTGTATAATTTTACTGGAGTTAGTTAATCAATATTCTATTAAAGCCTAAAATGTTTAATGGTTATTACAATTCATAATCACGAATGATTTTGATAATATTTATTAAATCAAATACATGGTAAGTCAAAACTAAAGTACAGTGTACCAATGCCTGACACTGTCCCAAAAGCTGACAGTCTTACAAATAATTTCCAAAAAATAAGAATACGGGCACGTTGAGGTCAACTTTTGATATTGTAGAGCCATCTTTGAAAATTTTGGGATATTTCATATACACATTGTTTTATAAAAACAGAAAACTGTGTTTTTGGCAGTTGATTGAAACCGCGCCATTTGGGCTTAGTATCAACAGCTTGTCCATTCTTAGGTGTTTGGATAAGAAAGTGGTCTCCGATAAAAGTGAAAATTTCCGTTCAAACTTATCTAAAAGGTAAATATTTGCATCTAGCTTGAACATTGGAATATTTTTGATATAATTATTGTATTTTTTCCGATATTTTTGATATTTTAAAGATATATTCAATAATTGTCAGGTACTGGGTCCCTTAAAATTTCTAAAAGCTGACAAATTGTCAGGCACTGATACAATAATTTACTATTACGATGTTCCAGTAGCTGGCAATATTGGTTTCAAAACTTTGGAATTCATTTATTTCTTTATTTTAGAAAAATTGACAAAAAAATACTTAAATATTCCGAAGAAGCTATGGAAAATGCTCTTCGGGCAGTAAAAAACGGCATGAATAGATTGAATGCCAGCAAGCTATATAAAGTTCCCCGTACCACCTTGTATTACAAACACATAAAAATATTCTTTATGGTATGACAGCACCGACAAACAAATTTCTCAGCCAAAAAAATAAACAATAGGGGTGCTTTTGCCGTAGAGGAAATGAGAGATTTTATGGATTTAACTTTTTTAAGTTTTTATAAGTCAATTTCTTAAGAGTTATTTAGGTTAATTTTATGTAATAATAGTTTTTTTTCAATAAAATACCATGTTAATATTTCATTAAACAGCCTTTAGTAAGTAAAACTATTTTCATTTTTTTAGCTGTCAGCTATAGGGACGTTACCTGTCAGCTATTGGTGACATTACAATTTTCTCATATCAGCTACTAGTACAAATGCAAATGAGCAAATAATATGTTGAAAAAATATTTTAATTGGTATTAGAAACAAAATAAGAATATTTTTCCTTCACTAGAACGCATATATTCAGTATACACAAACACAAGTGGGACCTTATTTTTCGATTCTCTATTAATAACTTAATTATTACAGTGACCATTCCCTTAGTGTCAGGCATTGGTACATTTACCTTACATACAATGCAAATAGGTATCTCAAAAACGAATTACTTAAGGTAGGTATGTAAATGCTAAAAAAATGGTCGACAATGATTTAAAATACAGGGTGATCCATTTAAAATTACTGTGAAAATAATGTACACTCACCATGTATTGGATTAAATGAATATTTGCAAGATTATTCGCGTTTATAAATTTTGATAATCCTTTAAAATATTTGGCTTCAATAGATTATTATTCATTTACTCCTTTCCACGTATACAGAGGGCGAGAGGGCGTTAAACTTGTTACGATTTTGATAGAATCATTTTTATTATTGTATAACAGATTACAACCACATATTGTTGTAATTGGCAATTAGATTTCAGTTTTACAGTAAAATTTAGTGTTAGCCAGCTAAGATTTTTATAAGGCCAAAAAATATCAACGTCAAACCATTTCAATAACAATAATGTACCAAATCGTTGGTAGTATGTACTCTTTTAATACTCAGATATAAATACTGGGTTTCCACGTAGGTACTCATAATGAAAAAAAAACATACATTTAATATTTTGTGTTACGTTGCATGTATGGAAAAGTATTGAGGAAGCAATAAATTATTTTATAATAATAGCAATAATGAGTCTTTCAAGATATAGTGACTGTTTCTTTTATCACTCGGTAAAACATTACCATTATCTAAGCCGTAAAAGATAGAGGACGATTGAATGGAAAAAAATTACGGGAACTCTTTCCAATTTTGGGTTATACAGGGAATCGGATCTCTCATGGTTTAGAATGTAGTAATGTTACCTTATGATGGAATAAACATCCTCTATACATTTTTTCTTGTCCTTTTACATTTGTATGGTGATCTATTTTAATGTTGTAAGTACTATAATGTGATTTTCTAATGTATACAATTTTTATTGTTTATACTTATTATTAATAAATGACATTTTTAAATATTTAGTGTTTTCTTTTTACCACTAACGACCGATTCCACAATTATTCCAGTATAAGTCTTATACCTAGTAGGTATATTAAGTATCAAGAACGGTAAGGGTTGTTTACCGGTCGACAGCAATTTTGCTGGAGACCGGTATAGTTAAAATAATACCCTTCTTGGTGTGCGTCATCGTTTGTGACGTATATCCGGGTTTTCGGCATGTCGCTTATTTTATTTGCTATTTTGACATATGGCTAACCTTAAATTTGCATCACCTTCTTCGGATGCGAAGGAATTTTTTTTGGCTTGTTTATCAATGTTTACCATTTCAATATGCTCCATATTTTTTGCAATATACAGATGTTCACAGTTTTTTTTGTGAGATAACATTTTTAGGTCGATCGTTTAACATTCAAGGCATTTGATTTTTGCGATTTTAAGTGCAAACATGAATCGTCAAGTCATAAGTGAGATTGACCGTGCAAGAATAGTGGCTTTAGTTGAAGAAGGTCATTTTCAAAGGTTCGTGGCAAACAGAGTTAGCGTTTGGCAAAGTGATGTGTCTCGTGTATGGAACCGGTATATCCAGACCAATTCTCTTCGTGATAAACCTAGAAGCGGTAGAAGGCGTGTTACTAATCAGCGGCAGAACCGCTATATACACTTAACTATCCGAAGAAACCCGACCATGGCAATACCAGCACTCCAAAGAGATATGAGACATGCGTTGGGAGTTCAAGTATCGATCTCCACATTACGAAGACGAATACTTGCGACAGGTTTGAGGTGTCGCCGACCAATAAGAGTGCCCAGACTACAACAGTGGGCTCAAGAACACGCGTCCTTGCCTGGAGAATTTTGGAATTCGGTGTTTTTTTCCGACGAGACAAGGATTTGTTTGGTACAAGATAGCCATCGAATACGTGTGTGGCGGGATCCAACGAGAGTTGCTCAGCTTGCCCATGCTTGCCCCGTGCCGCCTTTCAGAGGAGGAAGTGCTATTTTGGGCTGGTATCATGTTAAATGATCGCACAGAATTAATTCATGTGGAGGGAACGATGACTGGTGATAGGTATCTCAGAGAGATTCTACATCCTTTCGTGAGACTATGACGCGCAGCTGTTGGCAATTCCTTCGTTTTTATGGACGATAACGCCCTACCTCATCGGACTAGAGCTGTAAATGAGTATTTCGAAACTGAAGGGATCAGTCGTTTGAACTGGCCTGCCCTATCTCCTGACATGAATCCCATAGAACATGCTTGGGACATGCTTGCCAGGGCAGTGGCAGCACGCAGAAATCCACCCAGGAGTGTACAAGAGCTTGTTCATGCGGCCCAAGAAGACTGGCGAAATATTCCTCAACAGAATATCAATAATTTGGTAAACAGCATGGGCAGGCGACTTCAAGCTTGCATAAATTCTAGAGGTGGTTATACTCTTTATTAAAAGTTCTCATGCAGGTTCTCACTTAACCTTTTCTTTAAAAAGAATCAATTTGTATTCAACTTATTTAATTTCTAAGAATACTTTCTATAAGTAAGTTTATTATTGGATAATAAAAATTTTTGACAAATATACACGTTTGTTCCATTGAAACTAATTATTTGATTGATCTCTGATCCATTTATAATGAACACATTTTTTTTTCGGAGATTTAGGGTGATGCAAAACTTTTGAATCTATGTGTATTGTCTTGAGGAATATCTTCTGTACCTTCTCTATATTGTTCAGGACATCAAACTGTGTCCACCACAACTGACAAGTTGACACTAATGACAGTTGTCCTGATGGTGAACAATCATTTGGAAATATTTTAGAATTGTAATTCGGTTGTTTTTTACTGATTCATTGATCCTTATTTTTATTATAAGCAGTCAGATATAGGTATTGCTTTTAAAATACCTAAGCCATTACAACAATATCGAAGAAAGCACCAAATCAAAATTAAATGAGCTCAAATACGATCAAAATAGCTTGTTTATGTTTATCATCAGATACCTATGGGAGAGTTGACAAAACGGGATAGCTAACGTTTTTTGACCCGACACTCTATAACTAAAGCTATGGATCGTTTTTTTGTCTGTAACATTTTCATTGACCCCTTTCCATGTTTAAGTATAGTTATTTCTAAATATCGACAATAGTATAGGAAAAGTCATATTTCTTAAAAAGGTAAAGCATCCCGTTTTGCCCTCCTGGTCGGGTAAAATGGGATGGTATTTAAATATGAATAGAAAAGATATTAAAGTAAAATATATTTATTGAACTTGAAAATCGAACACATTATGCATTTGATTTTTATATAAAAAAGAAATTAACAGTTTAACACCGACAAAAAATGCATGAGTACGGCTCATCATCGTTCTCCACCCCAGCACAAGCTTCGTGAGCCCTAAGTCGACAGTCCTGGCACCCAACCGTCGTTCGTCTTAGATTTAGAATACAGTTCTGTAAAATAAATGCAAGCTTCTTCGTCATTCTCCTCATATTCTGAACTGCTGTCCTAATTTTTATTTTATTTCTTCTTTTTTCTTACATTTTTTCTTTTTTTCTTTCTTAATCCCTACTTACCCTTTTTCTTCAAAATTTAGTTTGGGCTTCATGATAGGCTTGTTTTTTTTATATGCTTCAAGTTCTTCTTTATAAGGTGTTGAAGTTAGCACAGCCGTTTTTCACCTTCTTTTATCATCAGCATTAATTTATCTCTCTGCTTGAGGAAGTGGCACAACTTGTTGAGGTGTTACTTCAAATATCATGGTAGTGTATGAACAGGAGGGGGTTACATTTGCATAGAACTTGCTGCAAGATACAGGAGGTGGAGTATTAAAAAAATTCTCCTTATTTTAAGCAGCTGATTTGATTTTTCTTGTGTGGATATGGAGGCAATGACGGTGCTTTTGTTATCAAATTTTTCTGCATCGTTTTGTTCTTTACCTGCAACTTGGGTTTTTGATGATCGTTGTATAACAAGCCTTTGTGGTATTGGTGATGGTGTACGTGGTGGAGGGTGCCCATTATTTTCTTCAACCGGACTAATTGCAGGAATATATTTATCGGCTTGTCCGTGGTTTCAGTTGGATCAAACATCCAATCTTCGAAGATTTCCGAATCGAGAGGTTGAATGCCCGTCTTTCTAAATCCATTCATAGCTGTTTGGATACTAGCAGCTTTCATATATTATACTAATGGGCAACTGTCACAAAGTGTCATGTGGAGTTGTCCTATTGTAGATTCGGTTTTACCAAGGCATTGTATTACCTAATATTACTTGACATATTATTAAATTGCTTAGTATTTCTTTTTACAAATCCCAGAACTATAACAAAAATATTCTGACATTTATCTCGTTAAATTTGTCTAATGAGTAAGAATTAAATAT
>CAJUYH010006195.1:20962-33291 GCA_910591685.1 Galerucella tenella
CTGACATTTATCTCGTTAAATTTGTCTAATGAGTAAGAATTAAATATTAGTCCATTTAAAAGAGAACGTACCTATATAGCAAATATATTTTGTGATTATTTCGTCAAAATATTTCAAATAAGTATAGCCTTCTTCGTTGACTAATTAATCATCAATTAAACGACTCTTGACAGTTCTCAGCTTCGGTGTATTGCGGTTAGCCATCTAGCCACATGTAAGAGGATATGCTTGATTAAATTAGGGAAGTCGTAGGATATTGAATTCGGATCTTTTGCAGATGTACGAAATAGTCTTCAACGCTTATCAATCAGTCCCGTTGGCGCCAGAGCTACTGTATAGGGCGATGTGAGAACAATAATTAATTCCATAGAGATACTACAAATAAAGGCAACAAGCCAGCTCCGATCCCGTAAGCATATACGAGAGAGATAGAAAGTAGGAGGTTTACTCTTTTTTTTCGAATAGCGTGTATGCTATATATATAAAAAAACAAAGGCAGATAAACTTTTGAGCGTCTGTCTCTTTCTCTCTTACTGGAGTTCAGACGGACAGTCCCACAGAGCCAGTTGTATGTAACGTAGTTAACCAATTGATCAACTGAACCAGGTTCACATGTTGACCATAGTCAAATCCACAGCACACCCTCTAGCAGTTTAACTCTCATCTACAATTTGTATCCAAGTTATAATATCGTGACCGGTCGCTTGAGAGCGCATTAGTAGCGAGACGTTGCAGAATCGCCCAATCGGAGGACGGAGGGAACGTCACGTGAACTGTCAATTATTGAAAGTTACAAAATGGTTATCACCCGTCAACTTTTCAGTTGTGTTTGGTTGTGTTTATTTGTTTCGCCTGTGCTTCCGATTAAAATATCCGCTCTCTATTAATAAATCAATATTTTACCTTTTAAATAAAGGTTTATGGTAGCTATATATCTTTAGAGTGGATTATGATAGTCAATGATTTCAAGTTTCAAATTCTCCGTGGTGGAACTGTTTTTCCGAGATTTTTATATGTATGTATTTATTTATAATATATATTTTATGTATATATATATATTGTTATGGTTTTGGTAAGTATGCTTTTTTTTATAAATTAAATTTTGATATGTATAAGTTTTGTTTATTATATTTTAATACTTACCTTTTTTATATTTATTATTTAAATTTTATTTATATTTTAGTTGGGCGCCATTAATGATTATCTTAATTATTTTATGAGACTCTTAATTTTATTTTATTTTATTATATTATTATTTGTATATTTTTTTTTTATACTCTCAGGGAATATTTTATTGTGAGGTCAAATTAAATTTATGAAGACCGACTCTGTTCTTTGGCCTTCGTGTTGAAAGTTGGCACTGAAGTATATTACTGCATTTGAACCATAGACATTAAAACAAAACAGCCACCTGTACTATTGGATAAGTGTTTTATCTTTTTTTTATTGAACTATTATTATTAGGTTTTTTTATATAATAAAATATTCAAATTGTACAATTATACAGTTATTCCAATTCTTAATTATCTAAATTTTCATTCATTCATCCAGGCACACTATTTAACTAAACTCACAGAACTAAATTGAGTAACGTGGATATGTGACCTTAATTATAATAGACTATTTATCTAGTAAGAAAAAAGAAGAAATTTATTTTACCTTGCTCTTGCTCTTGGAATATGACTTATGAAATTTAATGAAAACGTTAATCTAACGAATTGATTTTATCAAATGTTCTGTAAGTATTTTTATCTAATTATATCTAAGCAAACAATTTAATTATAATAAGCAAACAATTTATACTACATAAAAGAAAAAAACTTAAAATTAATATGAACAGTAGGTAGGTACCTGAATGTTTGTTAGTTAATACTTTTATTCTCTTCAAATTCGAAGGTTTCAATGGGTTGGAAAATGTGGGAAAGGCCTGCAGAATATACAGACTGTCAGCTGAGGATCAAATCCGGTATTTTCTTTCTTCAAAAACTGTGGATTTTACACAGTCTGTTCGTTGTGGAAAATTCCTTAGTTATATGGACAAAACTATGCCAGATATATCAGTTCGTCTTGATTAAAATTAGAAATTCAGAGGTAGATGTACGCTTACCGGCACTTTGTAAGTATTCTTACTTATTTCACTTTTATTAATTATAGGTATCACTGACTCCTTATAATTATTATGTTTATATAAATAATATATTATTAATTTTTTTGAATATTTTATATAGTTCTATTAAGATTTTTACTTTTAATTTCAACTCAAATTTTATTACGTCTTTCTCCCGCGGAGAAATTTATACAAGCCGTTGATTTTTTCATTTGTTTCCTCAACAAACTTTCTTTTGTTTTATTTCAAGCAATGAAATTCATTTTAAAAGTTTGTTACTAAATTGATATTTCCAATCTTTAAAAATATTGTAAGTTTATTCAAATGAAATTATGTTTTAGTTTCTATATGGTGTTTGTTTCATTTTTATGTTATTGTTTTTATCATTGCAGTGGTCAAAAATTTGTATTTATATCTTTTATAACCTTAAAATTTAGGTTGGTATTTTACACGATTTGCTTGAAGTTGGTACTCCTGTTTTTATCTGTCAATTTATAGCTTAAATTCTTCGATTATACAGGGTTTATTAAAATTGATTGATAATTCAGAATATATAGTGTTTGCCAAAACTTATTATAAAGAATGTTATTTATTTTTATTAACATTATCAGTTTTGCATGTTTTAATTTGACTTATTTATTAGTTTATTTCTATTATTTATTTTATTGTGATGAATTTATTTAACTAAGTAACCAAATAACAGAGTTGGTCGTATTGCCTCCTGATTATTTTTAAATGATTTATTTTGGGTAGGTTCATACCATAACAATATATATATTTAATATAAAATGATGAACAGCTTCGAAGTTTTCTTTCAAGTTTCCAAAAATATTATTGAGATTTCTAACGTAAATAATACATTATTTTTAGAATGTAACTATAAACTATATATTACGTAGAATTATACTTATAGATCTCGCTGTATATTCATCTTATTTCATTTTTTGAAAAATAGTTAACAACAATAGCCAGTTGTCGAATTTAAGATAAAGACACTCCTGTATTTTGTTTATTTCTTGGTGTACATATTGGAATTTTTTACAGTCATTTGAGTGTGAAAAAATATGTGCACTTTGAAATAATTCAGGGATATCCATCTTATATTTAATATTTAAATATCCCGCCCTTATGCCCGATTTCACCAACCGTCTCGTAAAGCTAGGTAATATCCAAGTCGAATTTAGGAATTTCTAAATGCGCGTGGTCCAACGTAAATTGCGTTTAGAAATTCCTAAATTCGACTTGGATATTACCTAACTTTACGAGACGGTTGGTGAAATCGAGCATTAGTTATTTCAAATTTCCCGCTCTTTTAGTTATTCTTCTTCTTGCTCCGTTTTTGAGCTATATTCTGAGGGATAATTTACCCTTTTCTTGTATGTCACAGATTTCTTTAGTTCTGTGCTCCATGTATACTATCGCAGCGCGCGGCTGGCGCGGCGGACGGTCACAGTACTAATATATTAGATCTGAGATTTAGTAAAGGAGTTAGCCTGCTAGAGGGTGTGCTGTGGTCAAATCAATCAATCGTTGTACGAAAGGTGTTCGTGTTGTGGTCAGTTGAACCACGGTCAAATTAATATTTTCATGCTGGTTATCCGAATCTCTAGTAACATTCGAGCATTTTATCAATATAGTTGGTACTAACTTGGAAAATCGTCATAGTTTTTGTATACTGTGAAATCTTTAATCAATGAGTGTGATGACAGTCAATGATCAAAAGCGTGCTTGGCGTTAAATACCAATATCAGCGTTAAAAACTTTTTTGTGTGTTCTCTTTGAAGTGGAAAGAAAGATGGCAGATAAAGAAAACAAGCGTACTCCAAATTTTAGTGCATTTGAAGAATCGACGTTGATTTCTCTAGTTTCTAAGTATAAAAACGTTATAGAGTGTAAGAAAACGGATGCAGAAAGTTCTCGACATAAGAATTTGTGGCTTCAGTTGGCTGAAGAATTTAATTCTATCAGTGCAACTACACAACGGACAAGTGACCTGCTTTTAAATAAGTATAGACATATTAAAAAAAGAGTAAAGAAAAAGTATGCTGACGAAAAATGTTATGCTCAAGGCACTGGCGGTGGTCCATTTAAAAAAAATAAATTGGATGATGTAGATACTTGCAGTGCCTTTTGATATTCTGAATCTATCAAAAAATTCATTTTCCGTCCACTTTTCAAAATTATTTTCTCTTGCTCGAAATATGCGAGCGTTTCTCCTTAAACCTAAATCCCAGTATAAAATCTCCAATAAGGTATAAAAGTCGCATACAAATAAGTAAGTAAACCTTCTTCTACTTCTCTTATCATTTCTAGAAAATCCTCATCATCCGTTAATTCTTCAAAATAATCCACGTTTTCCATTGTAAACAATAAAAAGTTGTAAAATTATAGTATATGACAGTCAATTAAGATATGTCACATCAGAATTTGACGTTTATTCCATGAACTTTAGTTAAACCACCATTTTTGGTGGTTCAGTGAATTGCATAGTTAACTCATGAGTTAACCAAAATAATCCTTGACTACGTTTCGTACAACACTTTAATAGCTGTGATCATGGTTTAACCATAGACATTAGGTTAACTATGCTTCATACAACTGGCCCTTATAGAGTGCCCCGATGGCTTGTTGCCTCTATATGTAGTATCTCTATGATTAATTCACAGATCACCTACTACAGATAGCGACTATAAGAAATTAATTTGTTACTATACACCTTGTCAACCAAATATTTGTTCTAAGAAGTTGATTTCAGATTTCAGATTCAGAAATATTTAAAATTTTCTTGACTTAAAACATTTATTTAAATTACCATTTTATCAGAAAATTATTATTTTTAAAGAAGTGACAACAACAAGGTTTTCGGGTCTTTCCAATTCTTAACATTTCACAAATTTACAAACTTTTATATAGTTATGAATTTAATGTTGATAGTTGAAAAGTTTAAGACCACTTTAGAATTCCTTGATGTTTATCTCAAATGTTATTCAGCATCATCCTGTAGAGCGAACTATTTAATAATTAAATATTTTAATAACCCAAAAAGGGCTATTAGAAGAAAAAAAAAGTGTTGGGAAGTAATTAGAGTGTGTCCAGATGTCCTCGTAAATCAGATCCCTAATAAATCAGTAACATTCAACCTTGCGTGGAGTCGAATCGTCTAGGAATTTTTAAAATTTCCCTAAAATTCGTATATTCTTGAGAAAATATTGTAAGGCGCCTAGCTTCCTAAATATTTTTCATAATACTATAATGAGTTTATAATTGGGTCCAGAGAGAGACTTTCTCTTTTATTTGGACTTGGTTTATACCAACAAACAAAAAAAAATTAGAGAATAATTCGAGAATAAGTAGATAAAACTGAAGAACTGAGGATCTTAAAAAAATTAAATATTTGTGTAGGTATATAATAATTTTCTCGCTAAATGGTATTGGCTTATCAACTGCAATAAACTACCTAGTTCTGTCTTATTAATAAAAATTTCTTACTCTGCCCTTACTCTTAGATTAGTCAAAGACTAGTTACTCTGAGACTAGCGTCGGTTTAAAGGAGTAATACAATTGCTATTAATAAACTCCGACTAAGGAGGTAATAGTTACTCTATCCTTATTACTGGATTAGGACATGACTTAAGGAAGATTTACAGTTTTATGGTAGGAATTGACCAATAACGTGACGTTATGGTGACATCTGTTCTGTTTTTTATTGTGACATGTGTCACTGCTCTGTTCATTAATTTCAAAAATAGCAAGCTATCTCATTATTATCATCTCTCAGTTTGTATTTTGTGTTAAAAGTAGTATTTCCGAATTTTGCATGAAATTCACTTGCAAATTGAAGAAATCAAAAAAAGGCGTGCTGAGGAGGAACTCCAGATTACTATGCAACGCAAGTACATGAAACATTTGTGCAGCAAAAAGGAAAGGAAAAATTAAATAGAAAATGATTTATTTTTGATTTGATAGCTGCAAATTCCTCTCATAACAATGTTTATCTGATGGCATGTCATAATGACAACGTTATGTCACTCAATTTTGATGACATAAGGAAGCTCATTATGGACATTCAGGTCCAGGTTGCGGTGCACTAGGTACTCGGGGGATCGTTTTGGATGTCAAATTCTGCTTCAGCGACCCAAAAAACCCCCCTTAACGATTTTCGGTTCGTCTTTTTCGAATGTGTCAGAAAAATTCTCGGAGAGGACGTCTACGTCCAGGTTGGGGCGCACCAGGTGTGCGGGGGGTGTTCGCCGATGCCATATTTGAATTCAGCGACCCAAAAAACCCCCGGGCGCCAAGTGTTTTTCCTTCCCCGCACGAATTCTGGGAGTGTTCCACGGAGATGACGTTCGTCGGCGTTCCTGAGCCCCAGGTGGTCAGGGTGTCAATTTGAACATCATAATCGTAATGAAAACTAGGTAACTTTTTTACAAATAATTTTTGCAAGCGAATGCCGAAAACCGCATTCCCTTCGGTGCTGCCCGAAATAGTTATTTGTATACTAAGGCCGCAAAATGCTTTTTCGCGTTCCGAGAGAGAGATTATCGCCGAGGCCGCTCCGGCCGAGGCAAGATAATCTCGAGGTCGCGAAAACATTTCGCGGCCATAGTATACACAATATTTTTCGTACAACCGTGAAAATTACATAATTTCAATAAACATTATGTCTCTTTAGAAAAGACAGTTAGTTTTTGGTTCGAAATACATTGTTATTGTCATATTTCAGAAATGTCAAATGCTGTAGTGGCGTTCAGTTTGCCGGCAGTCACTATGAGAACGGCCGTAAAAATTTTTGTCGGCCGTCACTCTGGGTAACGGCCGCAAAATATCATTCTCTGGGTAACGGCCGCAAAATGATATTTTGCGTCCGGTTGCACGAAAAAAAATTTTTTATTCGCGTATAATGACGCGACTATAAATTAAATTATAATTGGCGCAATTGATTTAACAAAAAAGTAAAAGTTTTCAAAAGTACATTCGTGAAATTTTTTTCCAGCATTGCTTAGACCTTGACTAAGAGCGGTGTATATCAGTGGCATAAAGTTAGCAGGTCTGAAAACCCTCGGCAGAAATTCTTTTGTCTCAAAGAAGAGCAGAAAATTGGCAAATAAATAAATAAATACTTTATTTAGCCCAAAGCTAGTTTACAATTTTCATTACAGTACACAGTGTATAATTTAGAAAATACCTGATATAAAAATTATGATTGTAAATACATTTTTCTTAATCTATTTTTAAAGATTCGTGCATTGGGAGCAGTTTTTACAGTAAGAGAAAGATCATTATATTGACTCACCCCTTCGACAAATAGTGATCGTTGTTGTATTTGTGTATTATACCTATCAATATAATAATCGTTTCCTGATCTTAAATTGTAAGACAACATGTCCTCCCTTTTCGTTAAAAATTCAAGCAAGTACCTTGGCGTCAAATTTTTAGTTATTTTATAAACTAAAATTAAATTTGCTTCTTGAACCAGTTGATGAATATATTTAAAAATTTCAAATTTTGTAACATATCGTTTATTTTGGTGTACCTATTGCATCTCAATATAATTCGCATCGCATTGTTCTGCAAAATTTGTAAACGATTTATATCATCTTTATTGCAATACATTAATAATGACATACAATAGGTGAATTGGGGAAAGATAATAGAATTATACACTATTTGTCGAGCCCACCGTGATAATTTATTTGATATCCTGCCAAAATACCCTATCTTTTTTCCCAATTTTTTGCACATGTAATCGACATGATAACATAGATTTAATTGCGGATCCAACTGTACCCCTAAATATTTTATTTCAGTAACCTGCTCAATAGTTTCAGAATTAATTTGTAATACAATGTTTGAGTCACTGAATTTCTTACAGTTGTATCTTGTACCAAGAACCATACACTTTGTTTTACTAGGGTTTAGTTCTAACTTTTTGAAGCAAAGCCAGTTTTTCAAAATATTTAATTCTTCATTTATTGTTTCTGAAATTATCTCAAAGTTGGTTCCTGATATTGACAAAACTGTATCATCTGCATAAAGATTAACAAAACAATGTTTTAAGTAGGTACTTACTAATGTCGTTTATGTACAGTATAAAGAGTAAAGGGCCCAGTACACTCCCCTGCGGAACTCCGCATTTGATTTCAACCCTCTCTGACAACTTGTTCATAATTTTGGTTGTCTGATACCTGTCTGTCAAATAGTTTTGTAACCAACTGAGGACTGTACTATTTACTCCATATACTCTACACACATCAATTAGTTTTTTGCGATCTATAGTTTCAAATGCACGCTTTAAATCTACGAACACACTAACAATAACATTGCCTATATCTATATCTTTTTTCCACTTAGACAACACAAACTGACACGCATTTTCACAGGAATCCTTGGTCCGAAATCCCGATTGACCTTCATAAAATATTTTGTTGTGCTCTAAGTATTCACTTAGTTGCTCATGGACGACAATCTCCAACACTTTCTCCACCACTGGAAGTAGATTTATAGGTCTAAGTTCCTCTGCCTTTTTTGGATTAGTGACCTTTGGTACTGGTATTACTACACTCTCTTTTAATTTTGTTGGTATAATCCCTGTTTCAAGAGATGTATTTATTATGTTTAGTAGAGGATATCCAACAACATCAAAAACGTTTTTGAGTAGTTTTACAGTTATGACATCATCACCAGAAGCTTTATTTTTGAGGCTATCTATTATTCCACTTAATTTATTAATTGAAATTTTTTCAAACGTATCAAGTGTACTATTCACAAGTCGGAAAACTGTCGGCAGAAGGCTGTGAAAGTTCAGTTCAACTAATTTATGTTATTCTATTTTTTAATTACGAGAAACTAATAGTACGTTTTCTAAATTTTCAATGAGCATTTAAAAAAAATCCTTAGCTTCAAGGCTCAAGAAATTCATCTGTTATTTGACCAGTAGTTTTCTCCTTCTAGCAAAGATTATGAAAGAAATTAAAAAAAGGTTTATCATCTGATCGCCAATACATAATCACACCTGACAAGCACTTTGTTGAATTGGGAAGCACTAATCTCTAATCTCAAAAAGCTTTTGTTGAATGACAGCCAGAGGAAATGGCAATTTTCTTCGAAAATTAAACAGTTTATTTGAATTACGAAAAATGTGAGGAGTTCAAATACAGTTCGTTCGGTGAATCTTTTCCCATGTATGAAATTATTCACATACTACTTTTTGTAGTACGTCTCTTTCCTACTCACAGAATCTAAACCCCCGAAATGAAACCGTTTGTTCCATTACAACATAATATAACAAACAGAGATAGCCATATGATGAATGTCGGTGATATGTTTAACGACCAAAGACTTTGTTTACATTTTTATTTCACATTTTTACTCATTTTTTTGCCCATTGCATATGAATTTAATTAAAAAACAGTTGTTATAACGACTTACTTACACCCGAGTGTTCGAATTATTGTGGTAAGTAAAGATTATTTATCTACTTATTATTTATTTACTTCGCAATGAAAACTAACCTTAAAATGACATTTCATCATGGTTATGGATAGAATTCCATCAAACTGAATTGTATGAAACATATTTTGCTGGGACTACCGCCATATCAATGTGAATTCAACGCTATTGAATTAATTTGGGCAAATTGCAAGTCATATTACAATAAATATATTGGTAAAGATAAGTATTCAGATAGCTCTGTTATAAATATGTGGAAAGAGGCACTGCAACAATGTCATCAACAAATTTAGGAAAAATGTGTTATGCATACTCATGAGATTATAGAAAAGTGGTATGTCCCAGAGCAAAATATAGTTGATATTAGCATTCAACCAATTACCATAGATATATAAATACTGGTGATAGCTCTGATTCTATGACGAAAATTAAATGAAATTTATTGTATATTATATTTATGAGTCTTAAATATACATATTTAAAATATTTATTATTTATTTTCACAACCCAAAAGATTTCTATTTTTCATTGTTGAACCGTATTGGTGGGACGGCCCAATAGTAATGGTTGCTAGCCATAACACTAAAAAGGCAATGCTGATTTGCAAAGTTTCTTCTGAGGAAATTATTATTAATTCTAACTCTTATGCAAGTAAATTTGCGGAATAACCCTATAAAACTCTGGAATTCTAACAGTTTTTTCAAACTAAAGGTTTAGGTAGCATATCGATAAATGGCTGTGAAATATTTACAAATATCTAGCTTCAATAATAAATAACGCACACCGTCATTTTAGCCACATCCTAATTGAAACATCATTCTACGTCCTACGTGTAATTTAATGTATTGATGTATTGCGTTTGTATATGAATGATGACGCATGGGAAAAGATTCACCGAACCAACTTTACGTAATTAAATGAAAGCGGTCAAAAAACAGTTTCAGATTCAATCAATTTTTTCTTCACATCACTTCTTCCGTTAACCTTATGCCATTGATACACACTGATCTTAGTCAAGACTTAAACAATTCCTAGTAAAAATTTCACGCAAGTTTCTCATCAGTTTTTCCAACGTGAAAAACTGCCCGCCATTTACAAACTGACAGAATAACCGTCTCGTGATGTGTTGATGTTTTTACAATTATTTATGATCTCTAACGTACTGTATACATTATCGATACTGTTTTATGTGGCCAGCTCTCCGACTATAATATTATTGCATACAGTGACGTGTAGTGGAAAAAGAGGAAGGATTTAGCAATAAACTCCTCATTATAAAGTAAACATTACACTTTCTTAACAAATTGCAAAAAGTTGTAAGACGATCCTACCATTTTCGAATTATTTTTCGAAATCATGAACATTCTTACTTCATTGATTGGCTTATATGTTGTATAAATCAATAATTTTCATTATAGCTTCAACGTTACTGTGTTATAATCTATTTTTATCATATTGATACCACGGTTTCAGGTAAGAGATCCTAAAACCGCAATAAACCATAGGCGGACATTGGTATTTGGACAGGATGAAATAAATCAATTGTATCTCAATTCTCCAAAAATATCTGGTATATCATCTGCAAGTTTTTAACAAATCAACCATTTTAATGGCTACAAATCATTCTTGTCATGTAGAATTTACTAATTAATTAATTAAATTGAGTAATCTAGGATCTTATTCTTACCCAACTACACTGCAATGTCACGGCAAATTTATCACTTCTAAATATATTTGAATGGTAATAGTATTAGGGTTCTATTGTCCTCGCTACCTGCAGTTCACTATACAGGAAGAATCTAGCGAAAGCTGCAAACTAAAAACTTATTTCGGAGTTGGTAATTTGGTCCCCAAATATAACCTCACAGATATTTGGGAGGTAATTTGGTCCCCGTGGCCGACAGGTATAATATTCCGTACAAGTAATCTGGTCCCTATAGAATAAACATATTCCTATATAGCTTCTCTAAGTTGTGTAAGTACGCTAAGTACTTAAGGGGTACTTTGACAAGTATAACGCCAAGACTAGTATCTAAATAATAGAGAGAACTAAAACAAAATTATTATTTAGCTTTTATTTACTACTATTTAATAAATGTTATTAAACGATGCAAATGTCAAAATTTGATACATTTGAATGATAGACATGCTAGAAAATAAAGTCTGTCTATCTCACCACTTTGGTATCTCTCAATGATATTTTCAATAAATTTCTGGCGATTTTTAACACTAACGTCTCTAACTTTAGGTTTTAAATGTAAACTTTGCAATTTAACATAAGTTTCAATTTGTAATTCATACAATTTTTCAAGAAATGTTATTAAATTAGGACGTGCTTTGTAGAAAGAGTCATTGAAAGTTCGATGAAAAGCTTCGCACGCATTTGTTGTCCGAGTTAGATCTGCTGAATTTTTGGCCCACATTGTCGGCGGAAAATGAGATTGGTCATCAATATAGTTTTCGATCAAATAATCTGAATACTTTTCCAACCTTGTATCCTCCGGTCTGTTATCATTTAATCCGAAGGCAATGCAATCACCGACTTCATCAGGATCCAAATAAGTTAGACCAAAAGTTGAACGTAACCAACGGCCTATATCACTGTTCGCGTCATTGTATTCCGAAAGTAGGCCAATTGATTTAATTTTTCGAAACCATGCCTGGGCAAGATGGAACCGGCAACCAATTATTTCGGCGGAAGGCCACACTTCCCGAACCGCTTTATGAATACCCATCTCAAAATCACACACAACTTGATTGATTGCTAAAA
>CAJUYH010006196.1:0-20861 GCA_910591685.1 Galerucella tenella
TGTAGCCTTAATGGACGACACAGGACAACAACCTGCAGAGTCAACAAATAAATGTTATAAATTCAAGTACATGTGTTGTCATGCTTTTTTACAATTAGATCTTTATAACATCAGTTTGTTTATAAAATCATTTTTTGTATTAATTTCAAAATTAGTTTCTTTTGTGTATTTTGAAAATAAAGTTCTTTTTCAAAAGCTACAAAGTGAAACGATTAACATTTCTATATCCACGAAAAAAGGATGACCTTCAGTCAAGTGTTTAAACTTTTTTAAATAGCCATCCACGTCCAAATCCATTTGAAAACAACAGACCTGGGGATGGTTGGGTTAAGGCTTTTTTAAGACGTCATCCTTTTATACTACAACGGACTAGTGAAGCAGTGACTTCTGCTAGTTCTGGCGTGGTAGAAAAAGATATACGGAAATGGTTTGAAGAAATTTCTCAGTACATAAAAAATAAAAACCTGGAAGATGTAATTAATGATCCAGCCAGGGTTTTTAACGGAGATGAAACTGCCTTTCAAATATGTCCTAACACGGGAAGGTACTAGCATGTAAAGGAGAAAAAAATGTCTATGCAATAGAACAAGGTGCTACAAAGGAAAATATTACTGTCATGTTCACATTTTCAGCTAATGGAACCTCTAGTCCACCAATGATCGTGTACGAATACAAGAGGATTCCGGAAAAAGTTGCTGTTTCTGTTCCTCCAGGATGGTGTATTGCCAAAAGTGATAATGGTTGGATAGCCTCAGAGGTGTTTTTTGAATATATGGGGAACGTTTTTCATCCTTATCTCATACAAGAGAAGATCGAACTGCCAGTTGTATATTTTTTAGACGGACATAAAACGCACATGACATTATGAGCTTAGCAAGCTTTGTTCAGAGCTTCAAATTGAACTGATAGCTTTATATCCCAACGCCACCCGAATCCTCCAGCCTGCAGATGTGTCAGTTTTTCGTCCAATTAAAGTTGCATGGAAAAAATTAATTAGAGAGTGGTGTGTTTAACATGTCAACGAAATGGTGACTAAACTAAACTTTGCGCTTATCTTGGAGAAAGTTGTGGATACGTCTTTAAATCCAGAAGCATTAATAAATGGCTTCAAGGTATGCGGACTTTGTCCGTTTAATGTTGACAAAATAGATTTTTCCAAATGTTTGGGTAAAGAGCATCATTCAGCACCATCGGTTTCCACAAACATCGCTAACAACTCCAGCATAACATATGAAGCTTTCACAAATATTGTTGGTGAAAAGAAAATGAAACAATTCCGTAATATAGAAGTAATTCCTGCTCAGGAACACGAAAACAAACATAGATAAAAAACTGCTATCGGTAAACAATATGTTGCTGATGATAGAATGCAAACATCCACTCAAGATGAAACAAATAGCAATGATAAGCAGACAAACCTACCTTGTGAAGCATTGGTTGAACTAACGAATAGCCAAGATAACTTGGCTGTTGCAGATATTACACCAGAATCGTCTCTATCTAAGCCATGTGAAAATAATAAGCAGAAATCGTTAACCGATGAAGGATCTACAAAAAAAGAGAACTGCGGTGAATATTTCAACAAAAGAAAAACCATCACAGTCTCATCCAAACTGAACTCAGATATTAGTCCAGCCTTTAAAATTTTCAATCATTCAGGTTTTGGCAATTACTTGGTGTGTCCTAAAACACCCGAACGGAAAGGAAAACGTGACACTGAACGTCTTCCTTTTGCCATCACTTCAGAAAAATACAAAAATATGCTTAAGGACAAGAGTGAAAAGAAAAGAAAGCTGGAAGAAGAGAAGACTGAAAGAAAACGGAAACGCGAAGAAAATAAAGCTCTTGGTAAAGGAACGAAAACAATTAAGAAAGACAAAAGACAAAAGCAAGCGCCAACATCTAGCAAATGTATACCTCCGAAAGTGCAGACTGCCACACGAGCGCTATTCAGCACTAAAGGAAAAAGCATAAATTCCACAAACTCTTGTACAATTTGTCAAAGGTGTGCTACTTCTCAAAAGCGCCTAGTTTGTGATGACTGTTCTAAAATATATCATAAGTCATGCGTTCCCAAGAAACACCAGATTCATATTCCGGAGGTTGTAGATAATGATTCATTTGTATGCCACAGTTGTTACCGCGAAGATAGTGCTTCAGAAGATGGAGATATGGATTATAATATTGATGATGATCCAGAAGAAACTGACACACTTCTTTCCCAATATCAAGACTACTACAAAGATAATTGAGTGTTATGATTTGTCCAATAACTATCTGAAATATGTCCAATAATTATGAAAAGTGTCCAATCACTGTATTTTTTTCGTGACGTACAATAAAATATTTTCCAAAATTTTGTTTATCTCCATTCTTCGGAAATAAACATACAGACTAATGAAGTCAGGTTTCATCTACTGACTAATGGGGTTAGATCATTTAATACAAAATAATTGTGGAAATGGTAACAGTTCTCTAATATCGGTTCGCTTAAATGTCCAATGACTATGTTGTTTACCCTATGATGCATCCAATCAAATGTTGACTTTAAAAAAATTGAAAACAATGTTGATGAATGTTGAAGAAAAAGAGACAAAGACACGTATATCAGAAGGTGAAGCTCTTGTTGCCACTACTGGTGAGAAGCAAAAGTTCAAAGATTGTGAAAACGCTAAAGTATGTTTTCGATGCGGCAAATTAAACCATCACAGTAGCGAGTGTAAAAACCTCGAACGCATTTGCTATAATTGTCGACAGTTAGTTGAAGATCATCAGGCAGGTAATTGTCCAAATCCTACCTATACTGGAAAAAATGAAGTTGACTATTTTTATGAACAAAATCAATTGAAACGCAGTTTCCGGTGTAGATCACGAGGACGAGGTAATTCCAGACATTTTCCAGGCAATGGAAGTTTGTCAAAAAGAGGAGGTCAGTCACAAGCTCGGAGTTTCTCCCAAAATAGTACCTCAGAAGAAAAACTGTTCAAGCGTGTGAAGGTGATTGGTGATAAAGGTCATGATAAATTTGTTTTCTTAGCAATGGATGAACAAGAACATGGCTATATTGCCTCAGACTTTGGAAATGGTAAGTACAAAATCAATTTTATTGCCGACACTGGGGCGACTAAACACATGACAAATGAGTTTAATAAGTTAACGGACGGAGTAAAATGAAATAGTACCAGTACTATTAAAGGTGCAAGCAGTGCAAGCTGAAATTTGAATACAAAGGTACAGTATTCGCACGAGGGCAAAATGGCAAAATTTTCAAATTAAAAGATATACTTCATAATAAAAATCTATCCAAACATTTGTTTGCTGTGAGGAAATTAATAAATGAAGGTTGTATTGTAAAGTTGTACAATAAAGAAATTCTAATTCAAGGTGGTAACTCAGGAAAAATATTTAAAAAGGGTAAATGTGATGGAATGTTTTGATGGCTGGACTTCGATCTAGTGGATCTCTCTCACTCAAACAATAAGTTTGCTTAAATTGAAAGATATTATCAAAATATGGAAAATCGCAATGCGAATGGAGAAAAAAGTGTTATTGAGAACGGAGGAAGTACTAGAGTTTCAGATAATATATATTATATATGATCACAGTTGCACTAGAATTGACCAAAACGAAAATGACAGAGATCACACATATTGCCGTGATAGAGGAAGTGGAGCAAGCACTTTTACATGTAAAGGGGTTGAAAAGGTGAATGAATTGAAAAACTATTTAAAAACTGCCTAGAAGATGAAATTGGATGATCTCAATGGATGAAGTGATACAAAAATTGAAAGTTTGAAAGATGATATAGGTTTATTACGGTACTACAAACATGTATCAAAAGGATGTTTAGAAAAGGCTAAAGTTGTATAAAAGAGTTGGACAAAACTAAATTCACAAACACAATAACGGATTGTAAAGTATGTACAAGAGCAAAGTTAGTAAAACAGCCATGTAACACTGAAAGGTATCGTTATGATATACCCTTTAAGCTCATTCACACTAATACAATAGGACCAATCACTCCTTGTAGTTATTTTTTTTCCGGGCCGAGATGGAAAACTCATGTTCGACTGGGTCCTCAAACAGTACCCAGACAGTGTTGGACTCATCCCCACGGAGATGCCTACTAACCAAACCCACCTCAAACTCGCCGTTACTCCCGCCTTGGAATCACTACCCTAGCATACGTCAAGACGGGCGACGGTCCTTGTAGTTATAGTCACTTTCATTATATTCGCTATGCCCCGTACCCCATGCCCAATAAAACATCTGTGCGTACAGCCTTTGGGAAGATGCTGGAAAATGCACGGAACAAAGATGTTGAAGTTTCATCAGACTGCATAATGGTACAGAATACTGTAAAGAAAATATGAAAGACTTGATTAAACGGGAAAAAATTATTTTAGAGAACACCCCAACTGATACATCTGATTCAAATGGAACGGCTGAAAGATTTAATAGAGATCTGCAAGAGAAAATAAGATGTTTAATAATTGATTTTGAGTTTCCTCAACAAATGAGGGTCTATGCACTGCAATTCATTTTGAGTGTTTACAATAGACACCAAGTGCAGTTAGGGATGTCACTACTTAATTTGCCAACAATTCTTCTCACCTACTCATCTTTCAAAAAACCCTACTTGGAAGTAAGTGAATTTTAATACGGAATTTTCTGAGAAATTGATTACAACTATAACTCGAAAACATTTAAGTAAAATGATACATGTTTACTGTTTGAATTAATAATAGGGCGACGAGCCAGCGCCTTTGATGCGATAATTACAGTCAAGCATTGTCGAACGTGGTTAGTACTTGGGTGATGGGTGACCATGCCAGGAAAAACCATCGTATAGGGCCTGCACAGTCTGCAGCGAAACATTTTAGACAACTAGGGTGCACTTTAGACTACTAGGGTGAGTAGCATATCACAGCTCGCAGGCATTATACCAATGAGCACAAGGTATAATGTCGATATGCAGTCTTTCGGAGGAGACGTAACACCGAGGTGCTCCCAGCGTCGGTGATTAGCCTCAGTCGCAGAAATAGACCGACGTTAAATAAACGAATAAAAAAAAAATTATAATGTAAAAAGTTATTGTTTCATTATATAAGCAAATGAAATATTGAACTTAGAGTTGTGACGCGTTTGGCTAACACTGTAGCTTTCTCAAACGAGTTTGGATCTACATCAAGTAAAAGCCTCATCTATTCTATAATAAATAATACATTTTTTAATACTTATTGACTAAATAAAAAAATATAATATGAATACATCAGAGATAATGAATACCTTCATATAATAGAAAAATATGGTAATGATCAATTGGACCAGTTATTCCTTGATCCAGAAAGTATAGCAAGAATAATACACCAAAAGTTTGTTTTTGGGTAAATTAAAATTTCGTATCTGTCAATATAGCACGTAACATATTTACAGTGGCAGCAATTACAGTCATTATGTCATCTACATATATGGTATTAGATACCAGTCAATTTCATCATTTAAAATTGCAAAGATTTTAAATCGTTGTATAGCTACGTGCATCCTTGCCCTGGCTATTTCTGCAGTTGAAATTGATTCCTCTTTTGATAAATGACTTTTCTTCCTAAGAAAAGGTGGCTGGATTAATTTGACATAATGGCTTTGACATTCTTCTTCTATGAGAACTCCCTTGCCTGCCAGATTGCATCAGATGGATCCAGTTTTGTGATGAGATTTTCATTATTGAATGTGGATTCATCAGAAGCTCGTCCCCCATAAGCTGGACTAATGTGAGAAATTATTCCTGATTTATCCTCATTGAACACATGGGTAAGTGGAGTATGATAGAAGGTTTTTGGATGTATAGTATAGTTTTGTGTTGTCGAGGTAACTATATATTGAATAATAAAAAAATATAAATTAAAGTGAAGAAAATGTGATAGTAAAAATTACAGTTAGGTACGTGAAAAGTTATTGAACTTACCACAAAACAATCATCTATGAGAAATTGCATGCTGCAAACAAACATATACTTTGAGATAGGCTTCCCTATTTTCAAGATTCTCTGCCATTTCTTAACTGCCTTGGGATTCAAAGGGAATTTATGTAGAGAAATATCCGAAGTACTATATGATGAGCATTGAGAAACTGAGCACATTTTGCGTGATCTCATCTCATTATTACCTCTTCCAATCCGCTGTATTTTTAGTTTATTTGAAACAATTATTGTTCATGAAATAACGTCCAAATATATCACTTTCAACATAAATGACTTGAAATTATGAAAAATCCCACGTTTCACTCATAAAAACACATATAGGTTAGTTTGTTGGTCACATCTCGAGTATTTCGTACGGTTAATAGATGTCGTCCACTCCGAATTTTTTCCCTATTGTGTTTGATTGTTGATTTTGTTGGTGACTGGTGGTTTAATAAAAATGAATATTAATTGTGATGATGATAATATTTGAAAAAAGGGGACTCCAAATTTCACTGGGCGAGAGAAGACAACTCTTTTAAACCTAATATATGATCGTAAAACAATTATAGAAAATAGAAAGACCGATGCAGTTAACTGGCGTGGGAAGGAAAACGCGTGAATTGAAATAATTTCTACATTTAATAGCTCCGGGAGGAATATCACGAACAAAAGAGTCTCTTAAGGAACTTTACGATAATATTAAAAAAACAGTAGAAAAGAAGTGGCACAGGAGAAGAAGGAGATCTTCAAAACAGGAGGTGGACCACAAGAAACAGCTACAGCAACAGATTTATTATTAGACATTATGAACCCAAAAACGGTATATGGGATTAAAATACTCAATATGTATACCAACACCAACTGACCATTCCTACATAGTGGCTACAATTCTGGTGAGTTTATTTATAAATTCAATGTTTCATAAATGAAAATTATAGCGTTTGTTATCAAGTTAGCTAACCTGTATTTTGGGTCTGTTAATTTAACAATGTTTCTTTATTTCAGCCTGATGGAAGTAAAAATAATAATGAGGCGGCAGTTGATGAATTGTTACCTATTATTTCATTAATATAATTAAAATTTGCCTTTCAGCGGCGATTGCTACAGGTTCTCGACGAGAATCACATGTTGGTAAGGAAAAAGGACTGGCTACTCACCGTCCGGTAGATATTTAAATATTCCAATGATAGTGGCCAAATATAACGTTACAGAATCTCCTTTTATTATAGTAAGCGTCACTTTTTGTACTTATCTTTTATTTGTTTATTGTGTTTTATATGGGAGTGGGATGGGAGTTTCAAGCGAACCCAATATCTGTTATGTGTGAAATCCCGTGTTCGATCTCCATCCTCAGATTTTTTATTTTTATGGTTTCCCACTAAGTCTTATTCTAATTTTTTCTATTTTATTATTAAGATATATTCCACCAGTTAATGTTCTATTTTACATCAAATAATAAATTAAATCTCTCTTCAGAAAAAGTATTGCATGACTGTGAGGAAATCTTGTCACTTCCAATTTATATATGTTGTGAATACCCGAATTTTTTCCTTAAGGAGGAAAAAATGAAAGTAATAGGCGTGACGATAGATTTTGAAATACTTTTCCGTCATGTAGGTACACATTCACTATTTACGAAAAAAACTTTATTTCGGTAATAAACTTAAGTTTAACGAAGTTTGAGCCATTTTACTCATATTCTTTAAATAGTGCGCGAAAACAGCTCGCAGGTGTCATGGCGTCGGCTCTGACGTCCCGCCTAGGTAAACATGTCATTGTGTCTATGCGAAGAAAGTAAACAAAACATTAAATAAATTCGTGTCATAAAAATGAATTCCAAAGTTTATAAGTGGTGTGCAGTACCGCAGTGTAAAAACACATCAATAAGAACACCCAACAAAGTGTTTGTACATGTTCCAAACAAGAAAATGATAGATAAGAGATAAGTGGTTGAAGCTCGCAAGGCGAAACCCGAACAACGTAGTCACGAATTGGTCACTTTATTTCTGTGAAGACCACTTGTGAGTATGTTATCCTATTATATTTATATTTCTCAAACTTAAAATGTTTGTTTGACGTGAAATAGTTGAAATATTGGGGCTATAAAATATCTAATTTATTGAGGTTATGTTTGTTTTGGTCTTGTCTCTAATTCTTATTATCAATTTCAATGGTTTACTTTTCTTTTTGCAGTTGCCAGATGATATGGAAAATTATATGCAGTATCATGTGATGGGGCCAGTATCACAAGTACGTATGAAACCAGGATGTATGCCCCATAAATTTATATGCCAACCTATGAAAGTTAAATAAACTCGCATGAGCTTGAAACTAGTTTGATTATATCTAAGTTGGTTGTATCTAGGGTGAAGATATATACAAAATTCACTTACAAGGAAGTGTTCACGTTTCTAAACTCAGACGAGCAAAATTCTTGATTTGTTGCGAGGAAATCGCCCAACATCATTATATCAATTCTGGGCAAATTCGAGCTATTTGCCTTAACAAAGCTTGGTTTCATTGTTATAGTAGAGTGTAGACGATAAATCACACGTAAAATAATAAAAGATCAATCCAAATGCGTAATCAGTAGTATTCACAACAACGAAACACAGAAAATGAGTGTATTGAGTATTGACTGTCAGCAGTGTTTACCTAAGCCTGACGTCATGCGCTGTGATTGGTGTTTCAGTCAAAATGGGCGATTGCAGTATTTTTATGTTTTATTTTATTGAAAATGTTGATAATCTGAATTTTTTAAATAAAACTAAAGCAGTGTTTTGAATTTTTTTGACATGAACTTCCCCTAAAACCATTATATCGACGATTTTTTGAAAATTTTGTTAAAATTATTTTAACAAAATTCTATAATGTTTAATATCTAGATTCAACAAACCTTAAACAGGGGATCATTTTAATTTTAATTTCAATGTTATTTTAATTTATGACGTCAATGTGTTGTCAAAGTTTCTTGTACAAATTACCTGACGAGTAAGCACTGAAGATGGCTTAATAGCCGAAAGCGCTCTGCGATTTAATAAATTAATATTTACACAGAATACAAATATGTTTTCTTGACTTTCTAGTCATGTGTACTCAGCTATAAAATATTCACCTTATTTGTGCCACACAATATACAGAGTGTGTTACAAAGTATAAGCAAGTTATTGTAAGTTTTGTGCAATCTACAAAATACAGAGAGTTTAAGCTCTTCATGCCCTGTATTATACTAAAGGTGTGTGCTCAATTAATTCTTTCCAAATTAACAGAGCTCTGCTTCCTTTAAATAAATAATGAAATAGTTGAAAAAGTTTTATTTTAAAATTTCAATAGATAGCTTATTTTTAAAACTGAGATGGAAAATGTTTTTTTCAATTTGCCATTTAAGCGCTACTCTAATTCTGCAAAATAATTATTTATTGAATCTTGCATAGTTTGAAAGCCATTATTATTATTGTCTTGCAATATGTGGCACTTCATCGTCCTCCATGATATTCAAAAATCTTTGTGAATCTTCTGGATCAGGGGGATTTGCTTCATTATTTTTTATGCAAATATTATGGAAAGGAATATTATGGTACTTTGTAGTGTGATTTTGCGATAATAAATACTCGCCAGTCATAAGGGTGCTCGATTTATGCCTCAATTAGGTTCAAAATGTTCAGGCAGGTAGGTTTTGTCACTCAAAGGCCCGGTTTCCCATCTCGTTCTAAACTCTGTTTAAATCTATACTACAGATGAAATCAGAGTTTAAGCCATGCAAGTGTTTCCCAGCTAGTTAACTACTGATTTGTCCTAGTCAAAAGTTAACTGGCCCTTGGTGGCCAGTTATCCTATAGTATAAATTTATCCCAGCCAAAGTGAACAGGAAACTATTTTTCCGGTTTTCATATGTACTTAGTATTTTCAAAACGCTATAATAAATCCCACTGGGGCTCGATTCTCGACTTTTATTCACATGGGTGAAAATAATTTTCACATGGAAATATTAAATTCGGTATTCTCCACAGAACCACGTGAATATTTTCACACAAAAAGTCTACGAATATTTTCACATAAAACGTCTACGAATATTTTCACATGGTAAATGCCAATGTGAATATAATTTCCAATGGGATTACTGAAATGGATTCTGCGCACAATAAACAAAACATAACCAAAGAATATTCATACATGCAAAGATCCAAACCAAAGTGACTTTCTCAGCAGTAGCACATCTTGTGTTTTTCAATCTTTTGCGTTTTGTTTTAAAACCTTTGATGGAGGAAGCTATCCTACTTTATCATTTGGAAGTTTTGGATGAGGTGGATATGTTGGAAAATGATCCACCTAGAGACACTTTTGGTCAAGGTGGAAGGACATAGCAGGAGATCCTTTCATAAACCTAAGTGATAATCAGTTTATAAAATTATTTAGATTGTCAAAAGAGGTAGTGCTTGAACTGCTAGCAGATCTTGAAGCCATTTTAGAGCCACCGTCAAGGAAATCGGCAATACCATTGGAAATGAAGATAATTACATACAAATCGCACCTTGAGAATAATTAGTACACCTAATTGAAATTAAAATATTTTGAATAACATTATATTCTTAGCTTCTGATTACCTTGAAATTTCTGGCAACGGGAAGTTACCAAACTGGTGTAGGATTGAATAAGCATCTCCCTGTTAGCCAGTCAACCACAAGCAGATGCATCAGACAAATTGTTGATGCCTCAAATGATCCCAGGATTTTTAATACTGGGGTTAATTTTTCAATCAACCCAGAAAACTTGAACCGGATGAGAACTGAGTAAGTGAGATAACCTGTGAATTTGTGAACTTTTCTATAATATAAAACGTTCAACAATAATTATGGATTCTATCAATCATATGATATACCTGGGATTGTGAGAGTAGTGGATTGCACACCTATAGCAATTTTCCCACCATCTGGAAACGAGCATGTACAGGTAAATAGAAAATTATACCAGTCCATAAATACTCAGCTGGTAAGTTTATTACTAAAATAGTGGAACCAACAATCTGAGGTTACATGAGATTGCATAATATTTGTTTATTCTGTTGAAATAGATATTCATCATTTCATGGAATTGAAATTTCATAATTTCAGGTGTGTGATATAAATTTAAAAATCCTTAATGTGAATGCGAGATATCCAGGTAGCGTACATGACGCTTTTATTTGGAGGAATTCAAACGTCAAACAATCACTTGAACAAGCCAGTCGTAATGATAATAATTTCACGTATCATTCAATTGGTAGGAAATAATTACAACTATTGACATTATTTTGTTATATCAATATTTTTGAATGTAGCAGACTCTGGATATCCTTCGAGGAAATGGTTACAAATTCCAGTTCCCAACGTTGTGGATGGTACTCCAGCAGCCCGCTATAACACCCAGTTATGCAGAGCTCGGTCCTTGATTGAGAAGTGTGATGGTTTGCTCAAAATGCGGATGCCTGCTCAAACATCGAGTACTGCATTATACCCCAACAATGGCAGGGAAAATTATCAACGCTTGCTGTGTATTTCACAACATATGCATCAAGAATAATTTACCAGAGCCAGAGCCAGAAGGAGATGAGAACATTGATTTTGGCATGTATGATGTTCCGAAAAATATTGGAGTGGAGGATGACCTGCATCCTCACAGAAATCAAGATTTAGAAGATGGACGTCGACTGCAACAGCATATTATAAGAAATTATTTTCACTTATAAATTGTGTAATAACTTCACAAAACCTTTTTATTATTTATTATATTAAATTGAGGAATATAAAATATATTTTTTTACCGATTATTATTTTTAAGCCTAATGTTTCATCCACTGATGATGAATTATTTCAAAAGAATGAATTAAAACAAGTAGTAGTTAACCAATTATGTATTAAAAATCACAAATACCAGTCTCAATTGCGAAGAAGTTAACACAAAAATTATAAGGAGATTTTTCAACAAATAATTCTTAGATATTAGGAAAATAATATTTTCCATTAAATCTAAATAAACCAAAAAATATAAGTTAATTATCCAACATATTATGAAATGTAACCAAAAATATATAATAAAACAAAAAACATAAGTAGATTCTCCAATAAATGAAACTACAGAGATCTATGTAAAAGTAATAATTCCCACTAAATAAATCACAAACAAAAAAGAAAGGTGAAATTCTTAAAATAATTGAACAAATAAAATTAAATGAATAGCTGCAACCCATTGCCTAACACAATGTCTCTACCAATTTTTCTAAGGCATCAGCTATTCTTTGTTTCACATCAATGTCTTTTTCTAATAGAGCTAATTTCTCAACTCTGTACATTTCATCTTTCGTATTTCGATTGTTTAAAATTTTCTGGATGTTCTGGCTTGCTTTAATTGATTAATTCAGTCTTGTTGTGGCTATTCTTCTTTTTTTTGGATTTTTTGCACTGCTTGTAGAAACAGAATTTTCAGTGTTGTCTTCAGGTAACATTTTATCTACATTACTAGAACAGGGCTCCTGCTCCTGGCTAATTAACATTTGCTCCTTCCCCAAATTTTCTGTCCAATAATCATGATCCTAAAATAAATCTCTAGTAATGACAAAAAATTGAATATAAAATAACAAAAAGCACATTTTTTAAATCTAAGATCGATAGCTTAATTCTGACAAGTCGCAACCCACAATTTTTTCAAATGTATGTTTCAACACAAGCAATTAGAAAAAGAAGAAAGTCAGTAAAACCTCTTATAGCAAATAAAATTATTTCAGAACAAGTGTCTGGGGACAAAACTCAAATAATTCACAAAATTGTTTTTGATTTTGATAGAACTGTACATACTTTGATGTTTAAAAAGTAGTTGCTATAAAATTATGGTAGGCTAAGGTATTGAATAAAATGTGATTTAATCTACTGTTTGGACCATTACTTCATAAAATATATTTTTTTTATTGGTGAACCATTTTACCTATTTAAAGCACGCCTCAGCGTGTTTAAATCGAACTTTTTAGCACGCGCGTGTTTTAAAGTTACCGTGGCAACATCAACAACTCGAGAAACGAAGTCTAAATCTATGGTCTAAATCATGTCTAAATGTCAATTTTTTTATTATTGATCTGACAGGAGTAGTTTGTAACGACAAAACTTTTATTCGAACGATATTTAACAATGTCAAATTTATAAATTAAAATGGAAAGTGCCGTTGGTATTGTTTGAAATATTAATATTTCCATTTTTCAAATCTTAGGAAATGGTATTTAAATTAATACTATTGACATTCACAGAACTCAATAAGGTTGAACTTCCATCAAAATACAAATTAGTTTATGTTTTTCTCATTTCCATGACAACGCAAGGTGTACATCATATACGTGACGAATTCAACCATTTGACATTTAGTTGACGTTTCCATCTATAATTTCCATTTCTTGTTGTTGTAGTAGACCGGTATTTATAATTTCAAAGTGAACCAATAAAAAAAAATATCGTAAAGTATTCGTGGATAACTGGTCTTTAAAACACTTGCTCTATTTCGAGCACTCCGGCTTCGCCGTCGTGCTCCAAAAATCGCGCGTGTTTTAAAGACCTTAATATCCACTTATACTTTAATATACTATATACTTTTTTTGAATGTAACTAACTGTTTCGAAATTATTCCACTATTAATGAAAAAATATATGAAATGAAGTTACATTTGATGTGATGCCTACTTGATGTTTGTTATTTCGTCTAGACCGTTTACTGACCAGCTATTAAAATATTCATATCCATGATAAATCCTTCTGGGGATTCCATAGAAGATCAAGTTAAGATCGTCTAAGTAGTCATCGTCATGAACAAAGTTATTCATAATTATATTTTTTTTTAAAGTCACAAACAAGAGACAATAAATATTCAAGACAAGCCACAGATAACAATATATACTATGAAAAAAGACAAATACCACAACACAACAGGCATGCTAAATAGTGAACTTATTGACAGATTGAGGTTAAGATGACATTAAGGAGAACTTTAGGTATTTTTTTATCAATGCTTTAAGCGGTAAAATTCTTAGGCTTAGGAGGGGCCTCACAATTTAGACAGCTCAAAACAGTTGGCACCCCTGACTTGCAAAAAAATTTAGGCCATTTTGTATGCAACAAACCTAAAGAATTCAGTAAAATTAAGAGTTGAAATTTATACAAAATATAATGTGGACCCCACAGCCAAAGTTCCCAATACTGCTCCAGTATTTACGACAGATTTTTCTCTATTTGGATTTTTTGTGTCGTATTCATATTCTCTCGAACACATTGAACATTTAAAGACTAGTCAATCCATTGCCCCGTCTGCGTTCTTCTTTAATACTGATCATGCCCAATGTACATATTTTGGAGTGATTGTTCTGTAGTTGAGTAGTCCAATCTGACACATACCCTAGCTCTTCAATCCTATTTCCTGTAATAGGATTTTCAGGATTAGGTTCTATTTCACATTTCAACTGATGTCACATTATCCTAAAAAATCATTATTCTATTATTTTTAAAATCAACTGTTTTCAAAATCAATTTCAAGAGGTTTATTTGAGAATAAATACTTGGGAATAAGAAAACATTGTGTGAAAGAACTTACTGTTCATGATATTTTATATTATCCCAGGTTCTTCACCATTATTTTGTTGTGGTAAAGACACAAATTATCAGCATCCATATCTGTTGTTGAGCATCATTATATAGTCGTGGAAGTAAATACATATCTATAAGTTATGTCACTTAATAGTTCAGACAAGATTCGCTTTTTGCTTACAGATAATCTCAATGGAATTTCATTAGATGTTAGATTGTCGGATTGGTTTGCTTTGCATTTTATCATTACTTCTCAATAAATGGAATTTGTGAATCTTGGGTAGGTATAAAACTTGAAAATATAGAGAACCGACGATGATGATTAATATACTATTTTAATTAACCTATAAGTACAGAAACAATCACAGAAGAGAAGAGAATACCCAGGTTAAAAGAATCAGCAAACAACAAGAAGACCATCATCAAAATCAGATATGACGGAAGTAGAGATTATCTATAGAAGATGTTCCTGCTAATTGAGGAAGAAATATCAGGCAAAGGAAAAGTAGCGTTACATCACGTCACATCAATGCCAGTAAAAACTCTCCAAAAAATGTTGGAAGTGATTTTCCAAGGAAAAGAAGTACACATAGACCTGTACACAACTGATCGTCAGCGATGGAAGTAGCGAGTACAACAGCATCCTAGGTAAAGTTAAAAAGGCAGTGGGACCCACGAAGGCCGTGAAGGCCATCAGAAGCGTGAGAAGCACTAAGGACGGAAAGCTGCTTATTACGATGGACAAGAATAACGAGGCCCTAAAAGAGTTACAAACTGCCATTAGAAACGCTAGCGAAGGAATTCAGACAGTCCAGCTAGGCGCCCACAGAACGCAAACGTCAATTCATGTGAGGGGGATGACGGAAGACACCACCATAGATTAATTAGAAAATGCGATCACGAGGGAGCTGAGACCACGGGAGATATAAAGCTCAGTGTACTACGACCGGCTGGAAACAAGACGCTAGCGGCAACAGTGACTCTCGCAAAGGAAATGGCTAATAAACTGCTGGAGAAAGACACACTGAAAGTCGGCATGGTAAGATGCAGGATGGAGAAAAGATAAGCGCTTACTAGATGTAGCAGGTGCTGGTCGTACGAGCACACCGTTCACAAGTGTGATGGACTTGACCGCAAAGACATGTGTCTCCGATGTGGTAAAAAAGGTCACAACCAAAAAGACTGCAAGGAAGCAGAATTCTGCCCAATCTGCAGAGAGAAAGGACACAAGGTGGGCACGATGAAATGTCCAGAATTTAAAAATGCACTCAGGGCAGCTAGGGTAAAAGAAAGGGCCGAGTATGGGAAAAGTAATGGTAGTAGCAGCAATTCAAAAGAAGTCGGAATCTTCACCCATGGAGGAGGATGTATTTCATACTTTTGACAAACTGTTTGAAGAAGTCCAAAATACCTCTTGAAGTCTGGAGAGTCGAGCAGACTATAGGATGGACCCATAAACTCTTTTATAGTGCACTGTGTGAAAATAATATCATTCATATAAATTTTCATCAGCAGGAGATACCGCACTTGACCGCAACCCCCCCACTTTCCTTGTGGCCCCGCCTCCTCCTCTCCACTTTCCTTGGAGCCCTGCCTCCGCCCCGCCCCCGGAGGTTGCTATTGGTCGGCCCCCTTCCACTTTCCTTGGGGTCACCGCCTGTGCCCCGCCCCCTTTCCAAATCAGAGGTTGCTATTGGTCGGCCCCCCTCCACTTTCCTTGGGGCTCCCGCCTCCGCTCCGCCCCCTTTCCAAATCAGAGGTTGCTATTGGTCGGCCCCCCTCACGTCACGTAGTCACGTCAAATGTCAAACGCCACGTTGTCACGTCAAACGTCACGTTGTCACGTCAAACGTCACGCTAACACGTCAAACGTCACGTTGTCACGTCTAACGTCAAATGTCAAACGTCACGTTGTCACGTCAAACGTCACGTTGTCACGTCAAACATCACGCTATCACGTCAAACGTTACGTTGTTACGTCAAACGTCACGCTATCACGTCAAACGTCACGTTGTCACGTCAACCGTCACGATATCACGTCAAACGTCACGTTGTCACGTCAAACGTCACGTTGTCACGTCAAATGTCAAAAGTTACATGAAAAACGTCACATGTCAAACGCCACTCCGTCAAACGTCATATGTTAAACACATTAACATCTATATATGAATTCTACCCCCTTTCATACCCAAATCCACTCTTTAAATTACCCAAAAAATTTTCACCATAGTCCGGGCGCATCAACCTGCGCGTCTATATCATTTTTACGAAGATAAAAGTGAGGTTATGAAGCAACTGGCTTAGTTTATCTGATAAGTGCCTGAAGAGGTCCATCAGTTAGATTGCCGCAAACTACTTATTCAACCATGTTCAAGAAGGGGATATAAAAAATGAAATTAATTCTGTTTTTGTCATGTAGTGGCTGTATTTGTTTTGAAAATTGTAAAACGAAAATTCCAATCTTCATGTAATATAAAATTTGATGAATATACAGATTGTTTTATAAAAAAGAAAAAAGAACTAAATAACTTTTACATATCTTGGCATACAGTCAACAGTTTCAGCATACATACTACATTTCATACAATCATTCAAACAATTAATCAATATTTTGCATACTGTACAAAAATAAATCAACTTACATTCTTCATTCAAATAAACTTTGAAAATACACAATGCCAGATATATTAACAGATTCACAACAAAAAGAGCTAAATGATTTAAAGACAGATTTAAAAAATTTAGTCGCAAAGAGAGGTCTAATTAGAGGAAAACTAACTAGATTTGAAACGTCAATTCAAACTTTTATTGACAAAAAAATATCATTAAGTGAACTGAAATTACGCGTAGATAATATCATTTCAGTTTTGACAGAATTTGAGGAATTACAAGATCAAATTGAAATACTAGCGTCATGTTATCCAGAAATGTTAAAACTTGAGGAACATCATGATGTGAGAATTCAATTTGAAAACGCATATTTTAATCATCTCGCCACAGCACAAGGTGAAATAACAAAAGCTGAATCTTCATTCACAGACATTTCCGAAAATAAACCCAATACTAAACAAAATATCAAATTACCTCAAATATAATTACCAACCTTTTACGGAGATTATGATAAATGGGTTTCTTTTCGAGATATGTTCGATACGCTAATAGACAAAAGTAATTTACCTGACATTGAGAAACACTATCATTTGTGCAGATCTGTTAAAGGCGAAGCCGCTGAGGTAATTGCATCCTTAGAGGTGACAAACGAAAACTACAAAATTGCTTGGGATTTATTAAAGCACCGATTTGAAAATAAAAAAGCAATTATTCATAAACATCTTAAATCTATTGTCGATTTCGAAATTATCAATAAAGAATCGTCTAATCGTCTAAAGGGGATTCTCGATACCTTGAACAAAAATTTAAGGGCTCTAGAAGCACTTAAAGTCTCTACCCAAGATTGGGGTCCATTACTTAATTTCATTATTTTGAAAAAACTACCAGAAACTACTCAAAAAGAGTGGAAAAAATTCACGCAAAAATTAGATATGCCATCTGTTGAAGATTTAAAAACCTTTTTAAATGAACGAATTCAATTCTTGGATGATTACGAAACTATAAATAATTCATCATCATCATATCAATTGAAAAATCCGTCTAAACATTCTTACGAACGAAGTGATAAACAAACATACAAAAAGAATCATTCATTCCTGAACACGGAAACAAGTAAAAATTCAAATTATACATGCCCTATTTGCAAAAAGTGTCATTACTCATATCAATGTGAATCACTTCAGGCAATGTCTACAAAAACTAAATTTGAAACTTTACAAAACTTGAATATTTGTAATAACTGTCTAAGGTTTGGACACAACAATAAATCATGTAATTCTTCAGGCTGCAGAAAATGCAACAAAAAACATAATACTTGTCTACATGACAGCAATTTCAAAGGTTTCCATAATCAAAGGTCAAATGAAAAGGTTGCTTTGACTGCTAGCGTTGCCACATCTTCGAAAATTAATCAAAACTCGAATATTTCAGAGAACACACAAAATAGTTCTTTTTCCGCAGTAGTTGAAAATGTACTCGAAAATAATGATCAAGTACTTTTATCAACTGCCGTTTTATACATATTGGATAAAGAAGGCAAACCTCATGAAGCTCGAGCGCTCCTTGATTCAGGCTCACAAATGAATTTTATCTCCCAGAAGTTGAGTGATAAGTTGCTACCATTGGAATTTTCTGAACATTCCATATCTGGCATAAATCAAGTTAAAACCAATACTTTATCCAAAAAAAATGCAGTTATTTAGTCTAAACATACTTCTTATCGGTCAGCCCAATCTTTTTTCATTTTGCACAAAATTGCTGACACTCTTCCATCAAACTTCATTAACATATCTCATTTAAAACTTCCTAACAATATCCAGCTTGCTGATCAGACATTTTATAAACCAGGTCCTGTTGATTTGCTTCTTGGTGCTTCTATCTTTTGGGATCTTTTATGCCCTAATCAGATAAAACTTGATGCTCGATCTCCCATTTTACAAGAAACCCAACTTGGATGGATTTTATCTGGCGTAATTAGTCAACGTAAATCAAATCAATCACAATGTTATTTTTCAAACTTGGAATTACATAAGCAGATGGAAGCTTTCTGGACCATAGAAGAATGCCTACCAAGCACACTTACTCCCGCATATTCTGAAGAAGAGAAAACATGTGAAGAGCATTTCACATCGACTCATATAAGAGAGCCCGGTGGCAGGTTTCAAGTATCATTACCATTCAAGAAAAGCCCAAATGTACTTGGTAAATCACGAGACTCTGCACTTTACCGATTGACATCAATGGAAAGAAAATTCTTTAAACTACCATACTTAAAAACTGAATACAGTAACTTTATGCAGGAATACATTGACATGGATCACATGGAGATGGTACCGGAAACAGACGACGAAAAAATTACTCATTACTTACCTCATCACGCCGTTTTTAAAGAAGAAAGTACTACTACAAAAATAAGATGTGTCTTTGACGGTAGCCACAAAACATCTACTAACCAATCTTTAAATGACATATTAATGGTTGGTCCGGTTATTCAAAGAAATCTCTTTGCCATATTGTTAGAGTTTCGGCAACATCAGTATGTTTTGACGGCCGATATTGCGAAAATGTACAGGCAAATTAATATTAAGCCTGAAGATCGCGACTTTCAACGAATACTATGGCGTTCCGATGTATCCGAACCTATAAAAGAATACAGACTTAAAACCGTCACATATGGTTTAGGTCCATCATCGTTTTTAGCGACACGTTGTCTAAAACAATTATCTTTGGAAAATCAAGAAAGGATGCCCGATGCTTCAAATGCCGTGTTAAATTGTTTTTACGTAGACGATCTGTTATGCGGAGCATCCACTTTAGAAAAAACCATACAACTAAAACATGACATAACTTCAATTTGTGACCAGGGAGAACTTCCATTGAGAAAATGGAGGTCAAATCATAATTCAATAATTACTTCTAAAACAGATGATCCATCTTTAAAAATTTTGGACACCAATGTGGATTCCAAAACTTTGGGAATTTCCTGGCATTCTACAGAGGATGTCTTCTTTTATTCTTACAAAGATAAATATCTTAATTCTACTTTGTTCACGAAGCGTATGATACTGGCAACGATCTCCCAGATATTCGATCCTATTGGCATGTTGGCTCCCATAACAATCAGGGCCAAGATATTTATGCAAACTTTGTGGAAACTTGGAGTAGATTGGGATGAACACATTCCGGACAATGTTTCCCAAAAGTGGAAACTCTTTCAATCAGAACTCAAATGCATAAACAAGCTCAAATTTCCAAGGTTTATTGCTTGTCCCAACACTGTCAATATACAGCTTCATGGTTTTGCAGATGCCAGTGAGCTGGCATACGGTGCTGTTATATACCTCCGAACCACAAACTCAGAAAATCATCACTCTATAAGCTTAGTTTGTGCTAAAACCAAGGTCAGCCCCATGAAAACTCAAACAATTCCTCGATTAGAGCTTTGCGCAGCCCTTTTGTTAGCCAAACTCTACCACTCTACAATAAATTCCCTTAGTCTACACATTAACCAAGCATTCTTTTATACTGACTCCAGCGTAGCACTCTGTTGGATAAAGGGTGAACCCAGCCAATGGAAAACATACGTCAGTCACAGAGTATCTAAAATCCATGAAATCATGGATCCAGACTCATGGCGTCACATTTTGACACACAATAATCCTGCAGACCTATTGTCTAGAGGAACAACCCCAG